>CAUZXS010006487.1:5000-24391 GCA_963585895.1 Sepioteuthis lessoniana
TCCATACGCAAAACGTCTGGAAACTTATGTAAGACCCGTCGTATATGGGAGTATAGATATATGTAGTTAGCTTTTTGTTATTTTTTAGAAAATATGCAACCCATGAATATTATAAAGATATATTACTGAATGATATATTACTGGTAGCACGGATATCCCTGACCCTCTCTCGCCACTCCTCCCTATCGTTCATCGCCCTAGGTCGGTCTTCAGGACAACATCCCGTATCCTCACATAGCTGCTGAATGTATGTTCGTGCTGGTCGTCTTGCTTTTGCACGGCCATGTGTGGGGGTCCATAAGAGTACATCTCTTATGAGTTCGTCCCTGCTTCTCCAGCAGTGTCCTGCATGTCTGGCTCGTTTAACTTGAAGTGTTTTCGTGATAGGGGGCAGGTGGCCGTACATTTGGTGTCTTGTGGGGTGTTGCCGCCAGGACTTGTTTAAGATTGCACGTAGCATTCTTGTGTAATTGCCGTCTAGCTTCTTCTCCAGCCGTTTTGTTAGCGTCCATGTAGTGCAGCCATATAGCAGTATCGATGTGACCGCTGTGAATTATTTAAAATAGATGTTTTGTTTTTTTCTTAAATAGGTCTAATCGATGTACTTATGCTAGTTTGAAATTGTTTGAAATATTACTTTGATATTTAACTGAATGGTTTTGACGTTTGTTTGTAAAAAAAAAAAACTATACTAATACAAAACTGAATTTTTTAAAATTTAATTCGTCGTTAAAGGACCCGAAAAGGTTGGTATGCTTTAAAACAGTACAACCAACCACCCGCCTTCCTGAAGCTAAACTGTTCAAATAGTTGTATGGCAATTGTTTCACTGGTGCTTGCTATACACTGACTCTGTCTTATGCTGAAAGGGAAGAACCCCTTATTTGTGTTGAACTGATCACAGAATCGGTCATTAGTCTCCATTTTGGTTGAGAGATTGTTGTTATCCTTTCTTTAGTCCAAAAGAGTTGAAGTTGTTAAGTTTTTACAAATGAATTTATATCATATTTGGTACTTATATTGCATTGGCTTGGAATGATTTAAATCTTATGTAATTTAGTTACGATAGACCATATAACTATATGCAAATTTTTTATATAAAACTGTGTGCAATATAATTTTATTACTAATTGTGTTGTATTTAACAAATGACAAAAACGGCTGAAATAATGAATACAATAATCCAAGCAGTATTTAGAAATATATAAAATATTTCCCATCTTTTTTAATTAGCTCATGTAGGTTTAACCATTTTTTGATTTGGGGAGAGCACATGATACATCTTTATCCAAAATGCAGGCCATTGTAATAAAAAAAATTTAACGTAATTTTTTGTTGCAGGTACCTCAAACATTTATTTTTACAGTTGACCTCACGCGTAAATGTCCGCCTTAAAATAGAGAAAAGTGATTTTTTTCTATTCGAGATATATATTTGTAACAATTTGATGAAATAACCAGGGAAACATTTCGAAAAATATTCTTACATATATATGCATGTGTGTGTATTTGAGTGTATATAAATGTGTGTGTACTTGGGTTAATACATATGAATTTATGTGTAGGTGTGTATATTTGTGTGATATTACGTTTGTTTTTATGTATTTGTGTGCGTATATGTATAAATACGTGTGTGTGTGTGTGTGTGTGTATATGTATGTGTGTTTTATATATATATATATATATATATATATATATATATATATATATATATATTACACACACGCACAATTGTGCATTTATCTCTTTCTCACAACACACACATACGAATACATATATATAAAAAATAATTTAAAATCTTTTATCCCCTGATTATAGGTCTTCCTGGATAATCTATACGAATATTGATATTCCTTTGTTTCTTCAAACCTTTCCTTAATGTGTGTATTCTTTTCCCTCATGAATGTACACGCCTTTCTGGATCCTTTTGTTCAACTTGACCTTTCAAGAGGTTAAAAGATGGCAAAAATTGTCAACTTAGCTTTAGAATAGACAAACGGGGAAAAAATACTAAGTATTAATAGATTTTTTTCGTAAATGGGGGCTATAAAATCCATCACTCCCACCTTTAACACACAAAAACTTGGCGGGAGATTGAAATGACCCATTTAATTGTGATTACCAGAAGGTTCCCTTTTCAATAGCTACGGCACAGAGCTGTAGGGGAAGGCACAACTCCTTTTCCTGGATTACTACACTTTAACCTTGTTACATACCCTATAATGTTGAGTGTTAAGCAAGGAGGTATCAAGTACTATTTTTTTTTTTGAGTCTTTGGTATGACTTGACCTGGGGATTGACTCACCTTTAAGTTGTTAGTTTTACCCGTGAGTCAAGATCAATTTGGAAATTATTTGTATTTGGTAGGAATCATATAAAACTTATCAAGAATTACTTATTTCAAACCATGTATGTATATAGTTTATATCGGGTAGGAATTACTAGAACCATATACATGGTTTTTATCAGGTAGGAATTACTGGAACCATATAACTTTATCGAAAACAATGGTATAAGGATTAATAAATGCACCCTTATCTGCCACCTACCAAAAAAAAAAAAAAAGCGCAAATGAATGAATGAATTTTTAAAATGATGACCTATGTTTAATGTTTAAGAACATGTTTAATGATTTCTAAACTTTTATCTCAGAAAATATCCCTTCATATATTTACTCAGAAGTGCATAAAAATGTAAATCTTTATGGATTAGTTCAGGTATGTGTAACTCAAGAAGGGAAAGGGGCCGCCTTAGTCATATTTCATCATGAATCAAAACACACCACAAAAAAAGTTTTTAGGCAACTTTAAACAGCAAGATCATTTACAAAGTATACGCCGGTGAAGCAATATTGTTCTGCTAAGCTTTGTGTTGCACCACATCATTACGGAGGTAATGTATTGTAAGTCTTAGTGAAAAGAAATTTCATCAAAAACTACCCTTCATTCTACACACATTGATAAACTTACTGTTTGTTTGTGTGTGTGTGTGTGTGTGTGTGTGTGTGTGTGTGTGTGTGTGTGTGTGTGTTACAGGTGGGGATTGATGGATTTTATTGCTTTCATTTGCGAAAAATCTGATCAAAATCATTTTTCAGTCCATTCATACTTAAGATTGTACTCGTTTGTCTATTGCTAAGCTAAATACGGTTTTACCATCTTTATAGCCACTTGAAAGATTTAGTTGAACAAAGGCTTCGGGAAGGTGTGTATATTTATGAGAGAAAAAATACTCACGTTAACGATAGATTTGTAGGGAAAAAGAAATATAAATATTTGTATACATCTTCCAAAAAGACCTATAATTATTAGATAAAGGCTTTTAAATTTTATATATATATATATATATATATATATTCGGTAAAACAGGTGGGAAATATTCTTGTGTGTGTTTATATATTGGGGTAAGGCGTATTAGTTATATATAATCTTAGTTTTTTAGTTTAAGAATGGGTTACTCAAGAAGAGAAAGGGGCTTCATTAATAATATATCTTCATGAAGCAAACCACAGCACAAAGTTTCAAGGCAATTTTTAGCTGCAAGACCATTTACAAAGGTATACGCCGGTGAATCAAAATTGGTCTGCTATCTTTGTCTCGCGCTCTAACAGTTTGTTTCTAAACAAGAAATATATATATATATATATATATATATATATATATATATATCCACAAATTATTTCTTTTTAAATACCTCACGCGCATACACATATACTTATATAAGTATACATTTAAATTAATAGGTCCTCCAAGGAGTTTTATTACCTTTTTTTTTTCAACGCTTGTTTCTTGCATTTTATATTTTCTTCAGTTTCATATCCTGAAAACGACGTAAAACGCCAGAAACACATGTTGAAGAAAAATAACTTAATAACAATCCTCTTGTGGACCTATTCATTTTAAAGTATTTACGTTTTTTCTCTTACTGGATCAACAAAAACATGTTTTTGCTGTGTGTATGTAATTACTTTAAAGTAAATAGGTCCACAAGAGGACTTATCAAATTATATATATATAAAAAACAATATTCATCATTAACATAATGGTTGATATGCCATTAAACACCAGCCAACCAACTTTTTAACCTTCTCTCTCTCATATGTTTAGATTACTTAGAATTTTTACAAGATCCAACAGCAGTGAAAATTATATTTCAATATTCAACTGGTTCTTTGTTATATAATGAGTGTGTGTATAAATACAACCTGGCAAAATTAGCATACCAAAGCAAAATTTTTATTTAAAAAATGCGCAAAACTCCATGACTTGGAGAATAAAGCAATTTCCAGTCTAATTTTCATCTGAATATTAAATTTTTAATATTACCGAATGTTCTGAATGCTTTTTTTTTTTTTTTTTTTTTTTTTAAGCCATTCTCAAAATTCTCAATTTAATGGTGATAGTTGTGAAATATTAATTAGAACCCGTCACTTCCTCAAATTGAAGCACTAATGTCGTCATGGACGGATGGTTTCATGGGCCGTCGTATATAATACAAAAAATGATGTGTCAGTGATTTTTAGATGTAGGGTTACGCATGCAAATATTTTCGTAATATGCTTACGCTAAAATAAAACTAAAAAAAAAAAAAAATTTCCGCGAACCTAATTTTTAAAAATGGTAGCATTGTCTTTTCAAAAAATAAATAAATAAAATGAAGTAAACAAAAAAAAAAAAAAATAGATACCGACGGCTCTTAATAACAGCAGAAAACAACTTAGAAATTTTTCCCTGGGGGTTGTATTTCGTGAGATATTTGACGTTTCTAACCCCACACTCTCCCAACTATCATCTATCACAGTAACTGTGGTGAAAGCTTTACATTGTCATTGTTCTTCTTTCGTAAACTTCGCTTTTACTCTCTCTCTCTCTCTCTCTCTCTCTCTCTCTCTCTCTCTCTCTGTAAACTGTTTCGTTTAGTTTTTAAGAATTATTTCTTTAAAAAAAATAATTAAATTAAAAAAACAAAACTTTTTGATGATGTGACACTGAAAAAATTGCTTTCAGAGCATAAATCCTGATCATTGTAATGGAGGGGGAAAAAATGAAAATGCTGAGGTTGTAATTTCCTGTCTTAATAAGTCTTCAATTATAGGTGATTATTTTTCTCATTAAAAAAAAAAACTTCTCATTTAATTTTTTTTTTTCCTTTATCGTTAAAACCTCCTATTGGAATTGTTTGTTCTCATTAACGCCACAGACGAATAAAGTTTGACAAACAACAGCAAAAATTGGTGCAAACATTGAATAGAACCAAACATAGAGATACTTTAATAGCAAGACTACAAACAGAATCTTAAGCCCCCCCCCCTTCAACACCATTTTTATCTTTTTTTTTTAATTTCGTGGGTGAAATATGCCGGGAAAGAATTTAGCCTTTAAAACCAAGAAAAGGCCCCCGGGAGTTTTAAAAGTTCATTTTAACAGTTAATATGAAAATTGATTCCTTCAATCTCTGCGGGTGCGTGAGGCTTTTTTTTTTTTTTTTCTTTTCTTTTTTTTTTTTTGTGCGTGTGACTCGTCCAAAATTTAGGGCCAGGAGAGCAAAGGCAGCTCGATTGTGTTATATACAGTAATATAACGAGTTCTTCACGGAGTGTAGTAGTTAGCAAACTAACTTAGCAGACCACGACGAATGAGTTCGATTCTCATTCCGTGCTTCCATACTTCTGCTCTTGCGCCAAACAAACCTAAGATTATTAAATGACTATCTTACTGAACAATAACTAATTTCGGGTAGATTTTTTAAATATCATGTTTTCTTTAAAATAAATTTAATACTGATATTTGTTTATTTTTCTTTAACGGTATGTTAACTCGTCCAAGGTTATTTCATGCTTAGAGGTTAGAGAATCACTTCCATTTTACGTTGTGCATTTGTGCAAAATAAATGACGCACTCTCGAGGCAATTTGTCACGAATGATAAAGGACTGCGTCATGGACACTTGCCGTAATAAATATATTATCTACACTTTGGTTAATGTGCCATGCGTTTAAATAGAAAAAAATATCGGCAATACTTTATAGTGATATCTCATCAGATAAATGCAATATTTTGCAGTGATATTTCATCAACTCCGAAAATTTACAAACTGTTTTTGTGCCAGTTTTTGATTTGATAAAAAACTAACTTTAAATAACCCCGATGTATTGAGGTGCTTACAGTCTTTAATTATTTTTGAAAAACTGTTTCCTATTCATCATGATACAACTTTTCATTCTCAGGAATTATTCGGTAAATAAAACTCGAGGGTTAATCTTATTTAAATTTTGATTGCTATCTATAAAAAAAATCTTTTCGAATAGCGGCAAAAAACAACGTCATGTTGAAGCAAAAATAGATAATACGCAACAAAATAGCAGATGTAGTTTATGTGGTGATAGAAGAAACGATTTATCACATAAGGGAGTACAACAAAATAGCGCAAAGATCACCAATTTTTATCCCCATCTCAAAATTATTTTGGGACTGGGGCAAATATTCTATACGTATTTTTAGTTATTTTATTTTATTTTGACAGAAAGTTAAAGGAGTATAGTATGATGAAAATGTCGCATAGTATCGGCAAAAAAGGATATTTTACACGTAGGAATATTTAACTTGAGCTTAAGGTGAGAATATCTATTCACAACATATAGGAAACGTGTAGTGTATGTGTGCCTTGTTAATTATCTTATTAAAAAAATTCAATTCCTATCAAGAAATATATATATATATATATATATACTCTTACATTGTCAAATTGGACTGAAAATTGTTTCGTTCTCCAAGCAATGTTATCTTATGCGTATTGTTCAAACAAAAATCTACTTTATTGTACCCTTTTACCCCACTATATCATCACACACACACACACATATATATATAACTCATTACGAAAGTTTAATTAAGAAACTAGGATACAATCAGATGAAACTGACAATCAAATTCTTATGGATTATCTAATCCCAATATTTGATTAATTTCTAAATATTTGATTGTCATTAAAAGAAAATATTTGAATTTGAGATTGTTTGAAGAAAAAATATCGCATTTACGTAGACGCACACAAGTTTGCTTAAAACCCCCGGAATATTTCTTTCATATGATCTGGTTCGTTTTTTTTTTCTCTTTTGAAGAAAAGAACTAGCATGAAAGCGACAAAAAACAGATTATAAAACTCGTATAAATACCAACTTATCAAAATATACAATGCATATCTATCTATCTGTGTGCATGAAAGGAGAAAAGTCACTAAGTTATTTCAAACTCTGACCTAACAAATTATTAGTATTAAAAAGGAATACTTGAAACCATATGGCCCAGTCAGCAGGGGCTGCAGAATATACCGATTGCTTCTCTGCATGGGGGTAAGACTCCTCCAACGAGTGTCCTGGTGATGACAGTACACCATCTGGTGTTGGGGCTCCTGTAATATTGGAGCTTTGGGGAATGCGGAGTACCCCTTTATTGCCATCGCTCCCAGGTCTACTCTAGCACCTGATAGGGTCCTATGTATGGGTTAAATAGAACTAAACAGTTTACTTACGCTAAACTGAACAGTTTGAAATACAACAGTTTTTAAATAGAACTAAACTGTACTTATGCTTAACTGAATTGTTTGAAATAGAACTGTTTTGACATTTAACTGTAAACAAAAACTATACTTATACTATACTGAATTGTTTGAAATTCTACGGTAAATGACCCGAAAAGTGTTGATACACCGTAAAACAAAACAACTAACCAACCTGAACCATGTAACTGTGTACAGATTATTAGCATTTAAGATGAAGCTGTCACTGTTTAAAAATTATTACGAGTTACTTGAAACTAGAAAAACTGCTTGGGGGCGGGGAAAGGTTAACTTTAATAAAACAACAAAATCTGACATTCCGTGAAACCATTCTTTACTTTTATTTGACAACCCAAATGAGTTGCATGTCTTGAGTATGACACTAAACTGAATCAGGGGTAAGGCTTCTGTTCTGAAAATATGATAAGAGTAAATTACCCTTTTAATTTCTTACTTTACTTTGCCCTATAGCAGTTGTACCTTTCAAAACTCCCTCTATCTGTTTGAAGGTTTTTCGTATTCGATAGGTAAACTTGCTATCATATATCTAGTTGTATCAAGAATAGTTACTTGAAGATAAAACGTTTTACTAATATTTATTTGAAACCATATAAAATAATATATATATATATATATATATATATATATATATATATATCTTTATCTAAATTAATTTTAATTTTAAATCTTCGGTTGATAAGAGGGCAGCTTGCAAATACATTCGGGTCCTCTATTGTGGAGCACATGATAAATAGTAGGGAATGTGTTGCAGACTTCCATGTTGACCGATTCAGTATTCTGAGTCGGTCACATTCGCTTTTTCATCTCAATGTGTTAGAGACTCTTTACGTTCGATCCCTTCAGCCTTCCCTCTGTAAGCAGAGGGATTGTCTGTTGGGATTGAATGTAATTAGTCTTTAGCCATCTGTTCATTGCTACTACTACCCGCTCTTAGTGTTTGTTGTTGTTTTTGTTTTTGTTCCTTTCCTTTTCTCCATTCCTCTACCTTTTTTCATTTACATTCCCCCTTTTAAATATTTTCTGGCGTTAAGATCTTGACAAGAGCCAGACGAAACTGGTCGTTCAAAAATATATATGTTTGTGTGTTTCTTTGCTATATCAAAACTCAATTCAATTTTATTTTTGATTTGAGAATAATTTTTCTAAAAAATGAAACTCAGTAGGCTTGATCAGTTGAATACTTCCACTGCATCTCTGCTGAAGGCTGTGTGCAAATTATTTGTATTAGATAGGAATACTTGATATCATAACTCTGTGTGTGTGGAGGAAAACTCTAAAGAAGCAACTGGCAGTCCCCTTGGCAGAATGGGTAACATGCTGTGCAGTAACATTGTATTGATTTCGAACTCCTTTTTCGTGATGACGTTCACTTGTGGACGAATCTGATAAACTACCATGGCAGATAAGCTATTAAAGAAAGAAATAACTTCGCTAAAGATGTTTCAATTGTTCAATGAACGCATTTCTTTAACATCTAAGCATAAAATTACCTCAAACAGGTTGAAATGCCGTTAAAATAAAGTAAGATACGATAAAAGTGACTAGAATTGGGAAGATGAAGGATAATACTAGTCAGAATAACCAATAATACTGATAAACAGAACCTTGTATAAAAATGAAAGCATGTTATTAGGTCCAATGTAAGGACATTTCTTTTTGGTTAAATATTGCAACCAGACAGATAGGAATTAATGTTTTTGAAGAAACATATACGAATCCCAGGAACTGGTGGAACAGTGTAGAAAATAGGGCTGACTGGTGAGTGGTCTTAGTGTAAACCAGTAGAAATGAGCTGTCAAGGGTTTTCCAGGGAGCTCCCTTGGAAAGCCTAGACTAGAATTAGTATAATAAGAGCTATTAAGGGAACAAAGGAATCATTTATGGCAGGGGTGCGAAAACTGCGGTCTGTGGGCCGCCTGTGGCCTGCAGCTCTGTTCTGTGCGAGCCGATGGAGTCTCTAAAAAATAAACACTTGCACTAGAATCGAGACCAAATTCTTTTGATTTTAAAAGATGCAGCCCTATGATAATTCATTACCCAGTGATGCGGCTCCTCTACCAAAAAGTTTGATCGCACTTGATTTATGGAATCAGTTGGAAAAGTAGCTTTGGATTAAAAGAATAAGAAATTGAATTTTTGCTGCTGAGATACAAGCTTTGAAGTGATCAATCCGGCAACCTCTCTATCTATAATATATATATATATATATATATATATATATATATATATATATATATATATATATATATATATATATATATATAATATGATTGTTTGTATGTGTTTCTTTGTTATATCAAAACTCAACTCAATTCAATTTTATTTTTGAGAATTATTTTTCTAAAAAATAAAACTCAGAAGGCTGGATCAGTTTTATACCCAGACTGCATCTCTGCTGAAGGCTAATACACCCCCACGAGTATCCTAGATATGACACTAAACCATCTGACAGTGAGGCTCCACTAACTTTAGGGAATATGGAGTATTACCATTACACTCTAGTCCACTCTGACTCTGGGTGGTAGTACCTGTTAGAGTCCCATGTACGAGTCAAATAGAACTGTTAAATCATTTACTAGATTTGAAACGAATTATGTTGAATAGATTTACTCGTGTTTGATAGTAATATTTGAAACTATTTAATTATTCGTGTTCGATAGCAATTCTTAAATGTGCGTGCAAACAAATGAGCTCTGGCTCATTTAAAAATTATCTACAAACTATTCGTTTACAAATCATATATAACAGGATTTGGCATTAGATAACCTACAAGGGTTGATATAACGTAAAACACAACCAACAAAAAAAATAGAACTCTTCCCAAATGTTAACATTGGTATTAAATGTTTTGTAATTTACGAAGCTCTTTGCTTTGATGTGGCACAAGGCCGATTGAATGGGGCACCCAATGAGACTCTAACTCACTCTTGCAGGTTTGCTAGTCAAGCTTGCAACCATTACACTATCCGAGGTGCCCTTTGGTATTAAATGTTATTGAAATTAAATAAGTCGTTAAACAAGTGTTTCCGATCAAATTAATTTTTTCTGTGTTCTTTGAAATATATACTCAAAGGTGGGGAAAGAAAATTGCTTACTTCCTTCAGCATGAGAAATAGTTCCATGGCGTTATGGCTAACGTAAGGGACTGTAGCTTTGAAATAAGCAAGTTCGAACTCCATTTGCGCAATTACGGGCATTAGTCAGAAAGTGAATGTAGGAAAAGTATTAAAACCCCTTATATCCCCACTCTGCTATGGGTTATATAGTATCACAGCTATTCTTTAGTAAGGGTGGCTTTGACATTAGATAAACCACGAAGGTTGATATGCCATTAAACAATGAAACCAAACCAAATCAACGAGGATGACTGTTATCTTTTCCTCACACACGGAATTCTCTTGATCTACACAACGTCCAGTCTGACTGCTTTGACATCATCTTGGGCCATCTTATTCCGGAGTTGAAACGGAGGCATTTCTATTACATCATTCACAAAAGACGCAGCAAAAATATTCAGGTAATTTTATTGCTCGAGAAAGTATCTAACTTCCGCATCACGATACTTCCTTGATTCGTCGAATGATCGAATACTGTTCTCATTTTAGGATAAGTTCTTTTCAGCTGATTTTTTCAACTTTGGCTAGGGTGAAAACCTGTGTTCGAGGCCTTGTAGGAGAGGCTCACTTTTCGTTACATCTTTGCAGAGGAGTAAGACCTCCCTTTCCAACGAGTGTCCGGCATATAACGTTAAACTATCTGATGGCAAGTCTCTAGCCTTGGAGCTTTGGGTAATGTGGAGTACTCCTTCATTGCCATTGCTCCCTGTCCACTCTGACCCAGAGTGATAGCATCCATCTGATAGATCTTGTATATGGCTCAAATTGAACTGTAACATTTAAATTGTGAACAAACAACTGACTAATGTTTAATTGAATTGTGATTGTTTGTTTTGGTCTTATGGTATATCAACTTTTGTAGGTTATTTAATGCCGAATCCATTTTTCTGCAAATGAAGTTCTATTTCAAACAATTCAGTTCGACATTAGTACACTATTTAATCGTAAAAAAAAATCTATTTCAATCTATTCAGTTTAGTCAAACAACTCTAATTCAAACAATTTAGTTTAGTATGAGTATAGTTTTTGTTTACACAGTTAAATATCAAAATAGTTCGATTTCAAGTAATTCACTTGAGCATAAGTACGCTGTTTAGTTCTATTTGACTCATAGATAGGAACCTATCGGGTTCTACCACTCCGAGTCAGAGTGGACATGGGAGCGATGGAAATGAAGGGGTGCTCTGTATTCCTCAAAACTCCAGCATTACTGTAACCGCACCATCAGATTGTTTTAGTGTCATACCAAGGACACTCCTTGGTATGACACTAAACCATATTTACCAACCCCCTCCGCTCGGCAGGATATGACACAAGGTCAATTTTAGAGCGAAGTTTAACAGGTTTGAATTCAGAGTTTTCCTTCTCCTAGACTAGTTTCCCTCACCAAGGCTGAAGAACCTAGTCTGCCCTACTATTTACTCATAGCTGGAGGGAGAATAATTGGATTCAGGCCTTTCCCAAGGGCATTAGTGCTATGTGAAATACAACCAGTCTCGTCCAGGATTTGAACTCGTGTTGCCGCGTTGATTTCCTACGACAATAACCATTACACCACGGGCACTAAACAACCTTCTGCAGAGGTGTAGTTGGTGTATTCTACAGCCCCCACAGCTGACCTGGGCTTGAATTGTGAGTGATACGTGAAATTAACTTAACTGAATGATTAATATTGAATAGAATTATTAGTGTTGATTAGCCATACTTGAAACTCTTTAACTGCGTGCCTAAATTGAATTGTTTGTATTACTTAGAGATGCTTCAAACCATTGAGCTTTGTACAAATAAAACTATTCGTTAGCAATATTTGAAACCATTTAAATGAGTGCAAACAAATGATTAATACAATGCTGATATGCCATAAAATCCACCAGAAGAAACAACTTTATATCTCTTTAATTGCCATTTTTGTCCCGGTTTTATGGCATGTGAAGCATTGTAGTTTATTTAATGCCAAATCCTGTTTATACATATATATTAAATGCACATGATTTGTAATTATATTGATAACAATTTTAAACAATCCTGAGCACATTTTCCTACAATTAAATAGTTTCAAGTATTTCTACAAATCATTCTATTAACTATTAGTATTTGTTTGCACATGGCAAATATATTTAAACAAATGACTTATATTAGATTTTTACTAGGTTATAGTAAAATGGTTTCAAGTATTGCCATGTGCAAGCAAATATTAATAGTTAATAGAATGATTTGTAGAAATACTTGAAACTATTTTATTGTTGGAAAATGTGCTCGGGATTGTTTGAAATTGTTATCAATATGATTGCAAATCATGTGCATTTAATATATATAAAGAGATTAGTTTTTCTGTAATTTCATTTTTAAATGAGTTAGAACAAATTTGCTTACACACTGGTATTTCTATTTTTCTATATTGTTAAATGGTTTTAATTATTGCTGTCTAACAATATTCTATTCAACATTACTCATTCGTTTGTTCAGAGTTAAATGGTTCCAAGTCTTGCTATGTATCACTAAAAATTCGCTTGATCATCAATAATCTATTTACAGATAGTTAAAATGATCAATCAGTTCTATTTAGCATAAGTCATTTGTTTGCACTCACTTTAAATGTCAAACAGATTCTATTTGACCCATAGATAGGACCCTGTCAGGTGCTACTACTCCAGTTCAGAGGTGGACCTGGGGGCAATGGTGGCAATGAAGCATTACTGAAGCCTCACCATCAGATTGTTTAGTGTCATATACAGGACACTCGTTTGGAGCGGTCTTACCCCTCTACAAGGACACAGTCGATGTACGTCACAGCTCCAGCCGACTGGGCTGGCTATTTTTGAAGAAACATGTTCAAATGAGCTGCATTCCTTTCTTACACGCATTTCCCATTTTCCAGTTATTTCTAGCGAGCAGCGTTCATTTTTTCTGATTCTTCCCCCACACCAACTGCATATTCCACTCCAAAATCTTTCCTAGGACTACTGTACTCGTGATCAAACTCTTTCATAAATATTTTCCTCCCAGCTGCAAACGTGGTTGAGGTTTTGCTTAGATTTCTAATTTGTCTATTTTGTAATATTCTTTTGATATATCATTACATTTAACCGTTCTATATTTTTGAACAATATCTCAAAGTGCGAATACTTTCGTACGGATTCTTTCAGTATACTTTCTGTTCATTGTAAATGACTATATTTGTGTGTGTGTGTGAGAGAGAGAAAGAGAGTATTATATAATATATTATGTAATACATTATATAATATTTATTATATAATATGTATGTATTTACATATATATGTATCTTTATAATATATATACATATATCCAGGTCCCGCTGACAGCGCAGAAATCCCTGACTCTTTCTCATTCTTCCCGATGATCCATCGCTTCCGATTGGTCTTCTAGATGGCATCCCGAGTCCGTTCAAAGTTGATGTCATTTTTTGCTGATCACCCTACACTGACAGGTGCAGTTCTTAAGAGAATGCAGCTTATTAGATCGTTCATGAATCTCTAGCTGCGCCTAGCATGTCTTGCTTGTTTCACTCTAACGGTTTTTGAGATGGGAGGCTGGTGGCTGTTCATCAGCTTTTTTTTCCAGTATTTGTTCAAGAAAGGGACTAAACAAGAATGATGTGTGCTATCTTTTTCTCTATGCCTTTTGTTAATATCCTTGTGGTGCATTCATATAGTAGTAGTATGAACACAGCGAAAGCTTGGAATTAATCTCATTTTATTTGTCGGATAGATTAGATTTCCCTATGAACAAGTCAGTCAATAGCAGTGCACGCTTTCGCTAAACGTATGTTGACATCATTTTCAGTAGATAAGATATTGCTGCCGAGACATTTGAACTGGTTTACTAACTTTAGAGGCTCATCACTTTGGTTAAGATGGTTCCTTTTTGTTTGAAACTCCTATTCTCTGATTTATGGGTATTCACGTAGAGGCCAATGCCTCCTGCTGCTTACTCAACACTACGTCGTTGGAATTCTGCTTGGGCTGGTGTATTTGTGAGAAGTGTGTATTATATATACAATATCTTTTTTATTTAATTTTTGTCTTAAAGAGGAATCATCACAAATTTTAAAGGTTTTAGATAAAGAATGATCGAAGTAGACGAAAAAAAATGGCAACAAAAATTTAAAAACAAATGACCGAAATAAATTTCTGTGACGAAGCTTGATGATTTTTATCAGTAAGAGTTTTCGGACTATTGTGTTCGTCTTTATTTGACCCATCGAATAACTGGTAGTAAAACTCCGGAATAGAATGGACCTGAAAGTATTGGCAATAAATTGATAACTCTACACTCCTCTTAGCTCAATAACGAAACTCTCACTAGCAATTGCAGTTATTCATAAAACGCCTCTCCTTTTTGAGAAGTATTATTTCACTCCTACAAAAGAATGTAATCATCATATTCTTGCTCCGCAGACAACTTTCTCTTTTCGACAGAATCTACCAACGCAGAATGTTTTGAAAGCCATTAAAATTATCTAGTCTGGCTAAAGACCAGTGTTGGAGCACCTACAAAAATCTGATTCATTGCACTAACTCATTTTCCAAAACTGACCTTAAAATAGCACTGATTGGCGCCGGAGATTACATATACATTGTCCAATGATAACGTAGGGGAGAACGTGAGAGTTCCTTTTATTGGAGTGAAATAATACTTCTCAAAAAGAGAGGTGTTTTATGAATGACTCTAAACTGCAATTGCTGGTGAGAGTTTCGTTATTGAGCTAAGAGGAGTGTAGAGTTATCACTATATTGCTATTATTTTCAGGCCCATTCTATTCAGGGGTTTTACTGCCAGTTATTCGATAGGTCAAATAGATGTTTGAAAATTATTAGTATTAGATAGGAATACTTGAAAAATACAACTGTACGCTAACAAGTGGCTATTATTATCATTATTAGTAAAAGGGAGATAATTATTCAAAATTGTTCATGAATTATTAGAATCAGATAGGAGTACTTGAAACTAATTGTTTCCAAAGCATTATAATTATTACTTACGAGAATTTATATAATTACCAGCAAAAACATAAAGGACATTAAATAACCCAACAAGTGTTGACATTCAAGAAAATCAATCAACCAAGTACCAAACAGGTCTTTGAGCGAGATTGCACCATCTACTTATGTGTACAAAAAAAAAAAAAAGAAGCTCTACCACCTTTGATGTGGTATGTTATGCTGGGAGTTGTCCAAAAGCACGTTTTCTGTAACATTAGCTTTTCCTGATGTAGGTGGTGACATGATTTCTCTGAAAGTGAGTGCATAAAGACATTTGTTTTTATTATCTAGGAATCACGACAATGAAGTTTTCGGTTCAATTAAGCGTGAGAAACAATTCATAGAATCTGTACAGGCATCCAAAACACGCACTTGAGCACAACATTTGTGTGGCCACTGTGTGTGTGTGCGTGAGAGTATGTTCATAATATCGGACATTGGTATAATGGTAAGAGTGTTCGCCAATGGCCCGGGAGATCTGGGCTCAATCCCAGATTGAGTCGTATCAAAGACTTAAAAAAATAGTACGTGATGCCTCCTTGCTTAACACTCAGTGTTATAAGGTACGGATCAAGGGTAAAGTTGGTCAATCTTGGGAAAGAAGTAGCGCCCTCCCGTACATCTTGGTGTAGTAGCTATCGAAAAGTGAGCCTTTGGGTCACCCTCGACTACGGTCGGTAACTTTACTGTGTGTGTGTATATATATATTTATTTATTTTCATTTATATCATACAACGTGTGAAAGCACGTGCGATACTCTGTTCTCATCAACCGCCAACCAGGGTGATAACACCCTGCTTATATATATATATATATATATATATATATATATATACTCAACAAACCACCATTAAATTTTTTTTCCCAGTCGGCTGGGGCTGTAGAATACACCGACTGCTTCTCTGCAGAGGGGTAAGGCACCCCCTAGGAGTGTCCTGAGCATAACACTAAACAATCTGATGGTGAGGTTCCATGAATGCTGGAGCTTTGGGGAATGCGGAGTACTTCTTTATTGCCATCGCTCCCAGGTCCCCTCTGGCCCGGAGTGGTAGCACCTGGTAAGGGTCCAATCTATGGGTTAAATAGAGCTAAACGGTGGTTGGCGTTTACTGTTTTTATGCATTTAAACTTCGTATTTATGCTGAACTCAATTGTTTAGAATAGAACAGTTTTGGCATTAAAACTGCGTACTAATGCTACACTGAATTGCTCGAAATTGAACTGTTTTGACATCTAAACTGTGTACTGATGCTGAACTGAATTATCTGAAATAAAAATGTTTTGTCATTAACTCTGTGTATTGCCCAGTCGATTCGGGTTGTAGAATACGCTGACTGCACCTCTGCAGAGGGGTAAGACCCCCCCCCTCATGAGCGTCCTGAATATCACACTAAACAGTCTGAATGTGAGGTCCCAGGAATGCTGGGGCTTTGGGGAATACGGAGCACCCCTTCATTGCCGTTGCTCTCAAGTCCACTCTGGCTTGGCGTGGTAGCACCTGATAGGACCCTATCTATGGATTAAATAAAACTAACGGCATACTTATGCTAAACTGAACTGTTTGATTAAACTGAATAGCTTGAAATAGAAATGTTTTGACAATATAAACAGTACTTAAATTTAAACTGCGTGCTTATGCTAAGCTGAATTATTTGAAATAGAACTATTTTTTGACATTGAAACCGTATTTAAACAAAACTGAATTGTTTGGCATGGAACTGTTTTGACATGTAACTGTGTATAAACAAAATCTGTACTTATACTAAACTGAATAGCTCGAAATAGAAATGTTTTTCACAATTAAACTGTACTTACATTTAAACTGCGTGCTTATGCTAAGCTGAATTTGAAATTGAAGTCCTTCAAGTCATTCAATTTAAATAGTTAGGTTTTCCAATAATATGAATTTGCACTTTATTAAATTTATAAATTAATTTTTGTATATTGAGCACTCTTGGGATTTATAAGAATCCTCTTTATATATTCACTTACAGAATCTTCTTTGGGTATTTTATATGTATTATTTTGAGGGAGAAGAGGAATAAAGGAGATAAACAAAACAAAATCAAAGTATATACACATACATGAACTCGAACGCCCACACAGATACACAGAATACCCTTTTGTTAAAAAAAAAAAAAGGGAGAAACATCTACAGAGACGAACATTTGTCACGTCCAATTAACTCAAACTGAACAATCACAGACGCAAATCCTGTAAATAAAAAAAACAAACAAAAGACGACAACCCTATCAAAAAGGTCATCTCTATAAAAACCCTAGGGAACATGAAAGCGAACCATTTACTTCGTAAAGACAACTTAAAACATCAATACCACGTGTTGAAGAAGAATACATAACATAAAATCAAATTCTCTTGTGGACCTATTTATTTGAAAATATTTTTCTCTCTCACTGTACCAACGGAAAATATATATTCTAGCTGAAATACTCATCTACGGCAGGTAAAATATCTAGATAGCCCATGCTTATAAAAATAAAATGATTCTTGAATACTGATTGTAAGCTAGTAAGTAAAATACTTTCTTCTAACGTATACTTAAGGATGTGTTAGTCCGATAAATTTAGTTAATAGAAATTGATCGTAGACAATCTGATAGTGTCATCTATGTATTTTTGATTGATATTTACAATATTTATTGAAAGAAACTTGAGATTGCGCACTGACTTGTCGAAAGATTAGTTCGGGCCTCAGAGTGGCGTAGTTGCTAACGTTCTCAACTACGACATCGTAGTAAGCGTGTTCGAAATCTTGTCTCGCAATTACGTTCACTTTCGAATTTTTGTCTTTGGGAAAGGTAGGAACCCCTTTATTCCTTCCGTCTATGGGTTAATTAGTACGATTACTCTTCTGCAAGGATGATTTTGGTATTTAATAACCCTCTAAGGTTGATGTGCCATTAATCAAAATAAACTGGGACAGAAACTAGACCTCATCACATTATTATATAAGTTTCTCCACTGTAAGCACTCCCTCATGGAGATTGTGAAATTTAAAGATTTAGGTTCGATTATTTTCTTATTACATCTTGAATATTTGAATTATTTCAGTGAAGAAACCTTGTGCTCGAGAGACCCGTGTGTGTGTGTATATATATATATATATATATATATATATATACAATTTTTTATAGCCCTGATGGTGTGAAGAAACCCAGCTTGTACAATTTGCAAATAAGAAAGATATTACGCAAACTGGTATCCGGGGTAAAAATTCATTAAACAAAACAAAAAAAAAAACAAAAAACAAACACTAAAAGCATACGTACTACTTGACAATTATCAACCAATAAAAAATATCAACCAGTAAAAAAAAAATTCGTGTATTATGAGCAAATTTAAAATTCTTTTGTTAATAGGTGAAAGTAATACTTGTTACATTTTTTTAGAACGGGATTTTCTAAACGTTTCATACATTTGTTATCAGGAATATTAGTGTATAATTATTTTTTCATGCCAAGACTAAGATTTCTTTTCCAAGTTTATATGACAAATAATAAATTATATAAACATCCATGGATCAAGTGGATCTGTTTGAAAATTATTAGTTTTAGGCATAAGCGCTTTGAAGCCATGTAACTGTTTGCAAATTATTTGTATTATGTAGGATTATTTGATCTCATAACAGTGCAAAAAAAAAACCTCTTAAAATGTAAATATCAACTTACAACGCACG
>CAUZXS010006488.1:0-77194 GCA_963585895.1 Sepioteuthis lessoniana
GGTTGTTTTTTTGTTTAATGTAAAATGGTTTCTAGTATCTGAGTCTTTTTTTTTTTTTTTTTACTGATTGCTATATAGGATATTTACATATCTTACTAAAATTTTTCTTATATTTGTGGGGTGTTGTGGTCATGTTAGATGTATTTATTGATATGTATACAGAATAAATGATGTATTAGTTCATAGGAGAGTGTAGTAGTTAGATATAAATAGAGATATAATCACTCAATGAGCAAAAGAGATTGATAAACTATATTAGTTCTATATAATGGTGTTTTTATTTTCATTGTTTAATTTTTAGGTGCACTATTCTTTAGTAATGATAAGGTTAATTATTTTAAGACTTTTTTATAGTATATGATGAATCACAGATGTTTATTGCTATCTATAAGTGATATATATCTATATATGATATTTTTGATTAGTGATTTATATTTATAATTAGAATGCATTTGGTTTCTATAAAAATAGATTATATTATATAATTTTACGTATCAAGATTATTGTTTGAATCACTATTAATAGATGTCTGTAATGTTTAGGAAACCCATTATTTATTAGGGTTTGTTTAATAATGCTTAATTCTTTGTAGAAGGAGAGAAGTTTGGCTTGATTAATCAAGTTTTTTTTATTATGACTATCTTCATATCTTTGTGTGCATTCACTATGATACTTAAGTAGTTATTGCTAGTATTTTTTTTTTTTTTTTTACAAATAGAGGTGGTATATTCATAACTGTTAGAGTTAACTAAAACGTCAAGGGAGGGGATTTTATTCTTGACATTGTGTCTATAGGTGAATTGAAGAATGGAGTTATGCTCAAAAGCTCCATTTAGGCTTTTTATTTAATCAAGGATTTAGCCAGTATAAAATATATCAGACATAGATCATAGGTTTAGCACATAAGTTGCAGATTGTTTTTTAAATGGGCCTTGTAATAATTAGAAAATTAAGGACTCAAAGAATAATAAATCATGTCTTTGTCTAAATGTTACAATGATGGTTTAGAATAAAATATATATGTGTGTGTATATGTATGTATGTATGTATATATATATATATATATATATATATATATATATATATATATATATATATATATAGTTGAAAAATAATTTGGCTACTATTGGTGAAATCATCATAATGTTGTGCAGTCAGCACAGATATCCCTGACCCTTTCTCACCTCCACCCCTCCCTATCATCCATTGCTCCCGGCAGGTCTTCAGGGCTATATCCCATATCGGCACAGAGCTGCTGTATGTATGTACTTGCTGGTCATCCTGCCTTTACTCGTCAATGTGAATGGGTCCACAGGAGTACATCCCGTATGGGCTCGGTCCCTACTTCTCCAGCAGTGTCCCGCATGTCTAGTTGTCTAACTTTGATAGTTTTCCTGATGGGTAGTGTTGGTGGCCGTGCAAACTGCTGCTTTGTGGGGTGCTGCCTCCATGACTTTTTCGTGTGTGTGTATATATATATATATATATATATATATATATAATGTTATGAGAGTGCTGGTCGACAGTAAATCACTATGTGGTTATGTGTTGAACCCAAGTGCAATATAATATGGAGAGTGCTCAATATATATGATAGAGCTATTATAGTAATGATAATAAATAAATATATATTATATATATATTTAATCCATGGAAAATATTGTTCTGCAAGCTAAGGTTTGATGAAGTTTATAACAGCATTCATCAGGCAGTTAAGAAGATGGAATATATATATATATATATATATATATTATATATATATATATATATCATCATCATCATGTCTCGTGCTGGTTGCACAGATATCCCTGACCCTCTCTCGCCACTTTTCCCTATCGTTCATCGCCTCAGGCAGGTCTTCTGGACAACATCCCGTATCCCTCATATAATTTGGTATGAAGAAAATAGAAAAACAAAGTAATTCAAAAGTGATGAATTCATTATAGTGGAAAGTCAATGTTAAAATGTTTTAGCTTTGTAAACATTCTGTTCATTACTCTTATCCTGTGCACATAATGCATGAAAAATTGGCATGATCTGTCAGGGTGTTGCAATTTTATTTTTTGTCAGTGTATATAAACTAATGTTAGAATTTGTTCTCCCAGAACACCACTGTTAACTGTTTCTATTACTTTTAGCCATGAATTCATGTTATCAATTAAGGAAAATTACTGCTTGGATGTTGGGAGTGAAGGGTTGATGGTAAAGCAGCATTTTATTGGGAAAGGTTCAGTAATAAGCTTTGTAAAGTAAGCCTTCTACAATCATTATTTCATATATATATATATATATATATTATAATATATATATATATATATATTTAATAGCATGATGCTCATCTGTGATCACTGGTTTCATGCTGTCTTATTACGACAATCATCAGGCAGAGAAAGATATATACATTCAAAGAATACATTTGTCAGATGCCTCTCAAGAGTGGTCTTCAGTGAGATATTGTACTGCTAATTTCAGGTTCTTGCACATCATTTCGTCTCCCACAGCAACCTGACATGGATCCTGAACTTATAGGTCACCTCCTTGACAGCTTATGTTACATACCTCTTGGTTATATATATATATATATATATATATATATATATATATATATATATATATATATATATATATATATATATATATAGGTAGTGTTTTCTCTTTTAAACATGTTTGATTAAATAAGACAGACACCTACTGCTTCTGCCTATTTATAAATGATTTGTTCAAGATTGTATGACCTCATTTGACATTTGGATGAATTGAATTCAGAAAGGCACCAGATTTTCCTAATTACTTTTGTGCCCCAGCTGGAGTCATCTTTTAGAGAACAAACATTTGAAATGGCAAAAACAAGTTGTATGCATTTATTTAAAGAGTAGGAGGAAGAACAAGTAGGAGGGTAATTTATAAAAGAGAAGAACTTTATTAGAGATAAGAGGAAGAATTGGTAGGGAAAAATGCTATAGGCATTTCAGAATGCAAGCTGATACAATCAAAACTGATCTTGTTTAAGGAAGGTTTGTTAATCTTTATTCATAGTGCTTCAAAGATTTGGAGATTTATTTATTTATTTTTTTCTTTGTGTAATATGGAAGTGTTTTCAATTAGAATTTTTCGGTATTTGGTGGAGGAGCATGAATGTGTTTTAAGGGCATTAAATAACCCATAAGGAGTTGATATACTATTTAATCAGCTATTGGTACCTGGTCAGTTATGATCATTAGTCTGTCTTTTTATGATATCTGGATCTATCATACTAAGTAAGATATTTTCTACCTTGAAAATATATTTTTACTGGAAATGTAGCCTCCCACATTTATAGAATAAAGTACACAGTTACTATATTACAAATACCCAGTCACTTTAAAATCTTCGAGTAAAAATCACAATGTGATTATATTTGCATTAAACAAAAAACCCTTCACTAGCTTAGTCAGCTAGGGCTGTAGAATACACCAACTGCATCTATGCTGAGGGGTACTCCCCACCCAATGAGTGTCCTGATATGACACTAAACAATTTGATGGTGAGGGTCTAGTAATGCTGGAGCTTTGAGGAATGTAGAGTATCCTTTCATTGCCATCGCTCCAGGTCCCCTCTGGCTTGGAGTAGTACCTTGCACCTGAAAGGGTGCTATCTATGGATCAAATAGAATTGTTTGACATTTAAACTCTTTGACTTTTGAACTCAGAGATTACATGAACAACTACTAAATCCTTTTCAGTGAGTTTTAGGATTTTAGTATTTTCTCATACTACACATGTAATAATTACACTGAATTAATATTTCATTGAAATAGTTTAATAATCCTAAGCATGATATTACATGTTATATAAACAGTAAATAATTAATTTACAATGCATTCCTATTGTAAAATCATTTGCAATGAATTCCCATAGTAAAAAGATTTACCATGCATTTCAATAATAAAATGATTTTTAATGTATTTTTATAGTAAAATCATTTGCCATGTATTATTATTGTAAAATTATTTGCAATGTATTCTTATAGTAAAATCATTTGCAATATATTCCCATGGTCAAAGGATTTACTATCCATTCTAATAATAAAATGATTTATAAGATCTCCATTTCATCCCATCTTTTGCTAGTGTTTCTACTGTTGGCAGATGTGGTTTTGTGTCCTCTCTTATTAGTCTACATATAAGATCTCCATTTCATCCTGTCTTTTTGGTAATGTTTCTACTGTTGGCAGATGTGGTTTTGTGTCCTCTCTTATTAGTCTACACACAAGATCTCCATTTCATCCTGCCTTTTGGTAATGTTTCTACTGTTGGCAGATGTGGTTTTGTGTCCTCTCTTATTAGTCTACACACAAGATCTCCATTTCATCCTGCCTTTAGGTAATGTTTCTACTGTTGGCAGATGTGTTTTGTGTCCTCTCTTATTAGTCTACACACAAGATCTCCATTTCATCTTGTCTTTTGGTAATGGTTTCTACCGTTGGCAGATGTGGTTTTGTGTCCTCTTTTATTAGTCTACACACAAGATCTCCATTTCATCTTGTCTTTTGGTAATGTTTCTACGTTGGCAGATGTGGTTTTGTGTCCTCTCTTATTAGTCTACACACAAGATCTCCATTTCATCTTGTCTTTTGTAATGTTTTCTACCGTTGGCAGATGTGGTTTTGTGTCCTCTCTTATTAGTCTACACACAAGATCTCCATTTCATCTTGTCTTTTGGTAATGTTTCTACCGTTGGCAGATGTGGTTTTGTGTCCTCTCTTATTAGTCTACACACAAGATCTCCATTTCATCTGTCTTTTGGTAATGTTTCTACCGTTGGCAGATGTGGTTTTGTGTCCTCTCTTATTAGTCCTACACACAAGATCTCCATTTCATCTTGTCTTTTGGTGATGTTTCTACCGTTGACAGATGTGGTTTTGTGTCCTCTCTTAATAGTCTACACACAAGATCTCCATTTCATCTTGTCTTTTGGTAATGTTTCTACCGTTGGCAGATGTGGTATTGTGTCCTCTCTTATTAGTCTACACACAAGATCTCCATTTCATCTTGTCTTTTGGTAATGTTTCTACCGTTGGCAGATGTGGTTTTGTGTCCTCTCTTATTAGTCTACACACAAGATCTCCATTTCATCTTGTCTTTTGGTAATGTTTCTACTGTTGGCAGATGTGTTTTGTGTCCTCTTTTATTAGTCTACACACAAGATCTCCATTTCATCTTGTCTTTTGGTAATGTTTCTACTGTTGGCAGATGTGGTTTTGTGTCCTCTCTTATTAGTCCACTATCTTATCCTGTCTTTTGCTTGTATGTCCGTTGTTAGCAATGGTGGTTTTTCTGTTGTCTCTTATTAGGTCCCTCTATCACTCTGATGGTTATCTTTTAGGTCTTGTATTATTAGAATCATTAAATACTTCTGGGTGAACTACTGAAGCACCCTTTTTTGTCTTCAATTTTATGTAAATTTTGTGCATACATAATATGTTGAATCTGTGATATGTTTGGTTGAAACTTAATAGAACCTTTATTTAAAGTATCTTCAATGCTAAGCATGATCACAATGATCTTCAACATATCAGTTTGTCATTGTCTGTTTCATATATGCACAACTCTAAAGCCAAATTGTAATTTAAAAAAAAAAGATTTTTTAAAGCAGTTTACCCATTACCAGGTTATGAAGGGATATTTGATGTAGCTGATCTCTTCTACCCTTTGTCAGGTTTTGTTCTTAGTCCTGCTGAGTATCTTCATACCCTCCTCCCTGTTAAAGCTACCCTAACCTTCCTCCCTATTAAACTAAACTAAATAATTGATGAAGTCAGATTTGATGCCTACAACCTAGATAGTATGTCTTTACCCAAAACTTCCACCTAAACAGGATATGATACAAGGTCAATTTTTAAGTGGAGTTTAACAGGTTTGAATTCAGAGTTTCCCTTCTTCTAGACTAGTTGCTATACTATGGTTAAAGAGCCTAGTCTGTGCTACTGTTTACCTATTATTGGAGGGAGAATAGTTGGATTCATACCTTTCTCAAGGATGATGATAGTGCAAAGTAAAACATAAACAACCTACTATAGGATTTGAACTTGGGTCCCTATTTCCTTGTGTGACGATCATAGATAACCATTACACCATGCATATCTGAAACAGGTAGTACTAGTTTATATGTTACCATTTGTAGTAGAACTTTGAATGAAAATATTCTTTTTTTAAAATTAGCATACATGGGATGTATGTTTGTACGTGTGTGTGTGTGTGTGTATATATATATATATATATATATATTATTCAGTGCAGTTAAACCGGAGTTAGGAGTAATTCCAGCAGGACAAAAAAAACATTCAACAGTGAACATTTAAATTTTCCTGGTAAAGAGCTCAATGTAACTGACATTACAGAGCAATTATTTCTTTAAGAAAAAATAAAAACTGGTCACATTAGAATTATAAATTTATTTCCATCCTGTTATGGGTTTTGATATAAATCAAAAACACCAAAAAAAATTAACAGGACTTCTTCAGATCTTATGGATAAAATAATTCAGAATAGACACAGGAAAGAAGGGTGGGAGGGGATTGAAGATGGGTGAAGAGTTTTCTCCTCATTTAGCCCACTTCCGTTTTTTTTTTTATTTTATTGCTGGTTGGAATTATAGTAAATTAATTTTTTTATTTTTATTTTTTAAATTCTAAATACTTTTCGACTTAAAACTCCAGATTTAATACTAATTTAGATAAATATAACTTTCTTTAATAACTTTACGTAAGGATACAGTATAAGTATTACTGTATCCTTATTTTATCCATAAGAACTGAAGAAGTCCGGTTAATTTTTTTTGGTGTTTTTGATTTATATCAAAAACCCATAACAGGATGGAAATAAATTTATATTCCTAATGTGACCGGTTTTTGTTTTTTCTTATATATAACAAAGTAATCCAAAAGTGATAAATTTATTACAAAGGAGAGTCAACATTAAAATGTTTTGGTTTTAGTAAACCTTCATCATCCTTTGTAATATATTCATCAGTTTTGGATTACTTTGTTTTTCTGTATTCTCCATACTGTCAGGTTTATTTTCATATATATATATATATATATATATATATATATATATATATATAGTATCATCTTATGCTCTATTCATATCATAGCTTGAAGCAAGGGTGGGGGGCATACTATAATGGTTAATGTGCTGGATTGCAACATCATAATAAGCAAATTCAAATTCTTTTTTTACACTATTACTTTCACTTTAGGATCAGTAATTTTAGGAAAGGTATCAACACCTTTATACTCTGTCCACTATGGGTTATGAGTGAATAAAACAGGATTTCTTCCAAGCTGTGGCTGTATCAATATTACTGTATGGATGCACCTCATGGACACTTATGAAATGTAGGGAGAAGAAGCTGGATGGGAACTTTACAAGAATGCTATGTGTTGTTTTGAATGAATCCTGGAAGCAACTCCTTACAAAACTATAGTTGTATGGCCACCTTCCTTTTATCTTATAAACTATCCAAAAAGTAATTTACTAAGCTTTTTGTTAAAATATGGCACAAGGCTGTATGAATAGGGCACCCATTGAGACTCAAACTCACTCGTGAAGTTTTGCTAACCATTTCACTACCTGAGATACCCACATCATTCCAGTAGGATGAACAAGACATGTGGGGCAGTGCTGGATAAATAAGGACAAACTTATAAGTGGCATTTTCTTATGGTCTCTTACTTATGGATACACCAGTGGTGGCTAACCAGCAAAGACTATTGTATATCAGCTCTGTGTGGATACTGGATGCAGTCTAGAAAATCTGTCAGGAGCAATGGATGATAGGGATGGATGGTGAGAGAGAGTTAGGGAAATCTGTGTTGTCAATGCGACTTGATAATGATGACTTAAATAATACCACTACTATTCTATAAGAATAGCTTTGGAATTGAATAGCCCACATTTAAACAGTAACAGAAACCATTGTGGGTCCAGTCAGATGGGTAAGACTCCTTCAACGAGTGTCCTGGATATGACACTAAACAATCTGGTGAAGCTCTAGTAATGCTGAAGCTTTGGAGAATGTGGAGTACCCCTTCATTGTTATTGTTTCCAGGTTCACTCTGGCCCAGAGTGGTAGCACCTGATAGGGTCCTATCTATGGGTTAAATAAAACTAAACTGCATACTTGTGCTAAACTGAGTTGTTTGAAATAGAACTGTTTTGACATTTAAACTGCATACTTGTGCTAAACTGAATTTTTTGAAATAGAACTGTTTATATGAATAAAAATAGATTTGGCATTAAATAATCTACAATGGTTGATATGCCATAAAATCAGACCAAACCAAACCAAACCGATATCATTGCTTGACTTCTTTTTCCTATCTGAAGAAACTATTATGTTCACTTACAGACTAATACCTTTGGAAAAGATATGAATCCTTTATACACCAACTATGGTTTAAATAGTACCACCACTGTCCTTCTAAAGGATAGCTTTGGTATTAAATAACCCACAAAAGTTGATGTGCCATTAAACAAAAGAAAATAAACCAAAACCTAGGTGGTAAGGGGGATCAAAGTTGCCGCAAAAGAATTTTCAGATTTATTTAATTTATTAAGTTAACTTTATCAGGACTCAAGTGCATAGTAATAGGCTACCTAGTGAGGACCAAACTCACTACAGTAGTAATGGTTTATGAAACTAACTAGCTAGCCAATGCCCTCTGAAAAGGAACTCTCTATTTATTTTATTAGATATTAGATGATATTATAAATTCATTACATACTAGATGATATTAGAAATTTACATGAAATTATATTTATTAAATATTTTGAATGACAATGAAAAGATTAGATGATATTAGATTTTATTAGATATATTAAATGATATTAGATGATATTAAATGATATTAGATTTTATTAGATGATATTAAATGATATTAGATTTTATTAGATGATATTAGAAATTTACATAAAATCATATTAAATATTTTGAATGACAATGAAAAAATTAGACATTAGATTTTATTAGATATATATCTAATAAAATCTAATATCATCTAATATTAGAGAATATTAGAAATTTACATAAAATCATATTTATCAAATATTTTGAATGACAATGAAAAAATTCAGATATTTATTTCTTCCATTTCAGAAACATGGACTTTTCCCAAATGCAGACTGGTAAGTTTTTTGTTTTTTTTCTGATTTCATATTATATTTTGGATGATTCAGTGAAATATATATTCTTTTAATTCTTTCTTTTTTTTTTTTTTTTTTCTTCCATAATTACTTTTATCTCATTTCTTCTTGTGTCCTGGATATGACACTGAACTGGAACTGGTTGTGAGGTTCCAGTTCTGGGGGTATGTGGAGTGCTCTTCATTGCTATTACTGCCAGCTTTTCTCTGACTCCAGGTGGTAGTACCTGGTAGGGTCCCTCTATGGGTTAAATAGAACTCAATGAATATTTGATGCCATAATCAAAACACATCATTCAATAAGTCCCGGGTCTAACTAATAAAATAACAATGTTTAGACAAAGTTCAACTTTATTCATCAACATAGTCTCCTTCTCGGGTGATATATTGATTCCAACACTTCTCTAACAATTAAATGCCTTTTTTGTAGAATGATTTATCTTTGGCCTCAAAATACACCTCAGTTTTTGATATCACTTCATTCGAGTCAAATCTCTTTCCCTGGAATGTTCTTTTGAGGTTTGCAAACAGCCAGTAATTGCTGGGAGTCCGGTCTAGAGAATAGGGTGGTTGTGGAAGCAATTCAAAGTGCAGTTCATGTAGTTTCGCCATTGTTGCAATCAACTTGTGACACGGTGCATTGTCTTAGTGAAAGAGCACTTTTTTCTTCTTCATTTGTGGTTGTTTTTTTGGTGATTTCTTCCTTTAAACACACCAATAATGCTATATAATATTTGCCACTGATGGTTCTTCCTTTCTCAAGGTAATCAATGAACAAAATACCTTTCACATCCCAAAATGTAGAGGCCAAAACCTTGCCTGCAGATGTTTGTGTCTTTGGTTACTTTAGACAGCTTTCACTTGCTGCTGTTCACAGCTGACTGCTGATTTGACTCCAGAGTGAGGCAGTGGATCCATGTTTCATTCTTAGTTACATATTTATGCAAAAACTCCTTTTTGTTGTGTTGAAACAATTGCAAACAACACTCTGAATTGTCGACATGTTGTTTTTGATAGACTGTGAGCAAATACAGCACCCACTTTGAACACAGCTTTCTCATTAACAAATGTTCATGCAAAATGGTGAATATACACTGCCTTCTGATATCTCCAACTCCACTGCTATAGTTCAACTTAAATTTACGATCAGCCAAAACAAGTTTGTGGAGCTTTTTGATGTTTTCTGGGACAACTGACGAATTTGGGTGATCTGAGTGTTCAGCATCATTTGTGCCTGTATGACCATGTTTAAAGTCAGCATACCACCTCTTAACTGTTGTTTCCGATGGAGCAGAGTCTAAATAACACTTATCAAGCCATTGCTTTGCTTGAACAGTATTTTTCCCATCAAAAAGCATTGCTTTATCAACACGTGAAATTCAGATTTTTCCATTATTTTGGAAATTTGCAACAGTAGCTTCACCTAAATAAATGTAATTTGTAAACTAATTATCCGATTAGGTTCAAATTTTGATACATGCCATTTGAAGGTTAGTACTTTATAAAAATCATATGGATTATTTATTAGTGGTGCTATCTATATGTCAGGCCTGGGACTTATTGAGTGATGTGTTAAATAATTTGTATTAAGAATAGTAGCTTGAAGCTATATTTACTTAGGATTATTATTATTAGTTACTTGAAACTATAAAACTGTATGCAAATTATTTGTATTGGGGTTGCTTTGGTTTTATGGTATATCAACCATTGTAAGTTTTTTAATGCCAAATCCAGTTTATACATATATATGTTTTTTAAACTTAAGTCAACAGTTAAATGGTTGCAAGTATTCTTATATATCACCAACAATTCAATTAAACAGTCATTTATTTACACACAGTTAATTGTCAAAACAGTTATTCTTCTAACAATTCGATTTAGTATATCATTTGTTTGCAGACAGTTAAAATGTCAGATAGTTTAATCCATAGATAGGAACCTGTCAGGTGCTATTACTCTGGGCCAGAGTAGACCTGGGAGCAATGGGAATGAAGGGGTACTTTGCATTCCCCAAAGCTCCAGCATTACTGGAGCCTCACTATCAGATTATTTAATGTCATATGCAGGACACACATTTGGGTTGGGTCTTAACCCTCTGCAGAGATGTATTTGGTGTATTCTACAGCCCCAGCCCACTGGGCTTTATTTGTATTAGATACAAATACTTGATACTGCATTACTGTGTGCAAAAACCACCCAAAAATTACATAAAAAATGTAAATATGAATGTACAATGAATGTGATTTCTGTTTGCGGTTTTAGAAGTGTAGTCCAAGTGGAATCAACCTATTAGTGGGTAGTCAAATTATTTGACACGCAAAATAAACTGATGGATGTTCACCCATCAGACATAAGCAAAATACTGCTTTTCTTTTTCCACCTCAAACTTAGTTTCTTATGTGCTCAATAAATCTCGCCACTTCATATGGGCTTATCATGTTCTTCTCCATAAAACAAATCACATCTCTTGTGTCCTTTTCTTCTGGTTTCCATGTGTCGGTAGCAGAGAGAGCACACCTTCTGTTTCTTTGAGGTAAGATTGTTTGTGGCATTACTATTACAATTTCCTAAAATAACTGTTGATGGATTGACATGCCATTAAATCAATCTTTTCTTCCGGTTTTTTTTTTTTTATGTTATCACTTTTGCTTTTTGTTTTCATTTTCCAATTTTTATTTCATTTGCCATTTTCCTCTATTATAATTTTTTATGTCACTTCTATTTTTATCTCTTTTATTTTACTTGCATGAGTCAAAAGTTTTATGGCTGAGTCGGCTGGGTCTGCAGGATACACCGACTGCATCTCTGCTTAAGAGTAAGACACCCCAAATGAGTGTCCTGGATAGGACACTAAACAATCTGATGGTGAGGTTCCAGTGATGCTGGAGCTTTGGAGAATGTGGAGTACCCCTTCATTACCATCGCTCCCAGGTCCACTCTGGTAGCACCTGATAGGGTCCTATCTATTAGTCAAATAGAACTGGACTGTGTATTTATGCTAAACTGAATTGTTTGAAATAGAGATGTTTTTAAATAGAACTAAACTGTTTTGACATTTAACTTTTTGTAAGCAAAAACTATACTTATACTGAACTGAATTGTTTGAAATTTAATTTGGCATTAAATGACCTGAAAAGGGTTGATATGCCATAAAATAAAACAACCAGCCAACCAAAAATTTTGCAATATTTGATATGTACTCCTTTGTGGTATGTATATCATGTAACTAAAGCAGTCCAATTCATGGAAGGTACCTGCATGTTGTGCATTTCTTCATTCTGTGTATGATTTGAAAGCTGTACAAATGAACATGCAATATAGTCTAATTTGGGAACATATGCTTTATAAGTTTGAACTGAGTCATAATGCTGGGTAAGCAATCAAAAAGATTTGTTGTACAAAAGGTGAAGGGACATAGTTGATCCCAGTTTAGTAACTAGATGGTTGAAGAAATTTGGGTTAGGTTGCAAGAATCTCAATGATCAGGCAAGGTCAGATAGGTTTAAAGACCATGAATTCTAAGGCCATATTCCAAGACTGGTAAGTAGCACTTAAAGAGTATCAGGTGAGCTTGGCATTTCACAATCCAGTGTGGTTTGCCACCTTCACGACCTCATTTGGTGCTATAAATTATGCCTCATGTTACCAAAATATTGCAAAATGTATGACTCCCTAGTACTTTTTACACTTTTTTCTAATCTTTTTTCCCATTGTTTTTTTTATTTCTCTTGTTCTCTTATTTTCCTTTTTTTCTTTCCTCCCTATTCTTTAAAAAAAAAAATTATTTTCCCTTCTTTGGACTCTTTCTCTTCTCTTACTCTTTTCTGTTTTTTATATTTAAAAAAAATGTTTTTGTCCCCTTTCATTTCTACCAAACAGCTATGATGGCCATACCAAAATGAATTGTTGAATTGTGGTCTGGTGGTGACTAGCTTTCTGTGATTTTTTTTTTTTTTTTTTTCATAAAATTGTCAAGCAATCATTTGGAATTCAGCCTTTTAACGAAATTTCTACCCGAATAGATATGTGATCTAAATAACCATATCCTTGTTGTAAAATAAAACATTGGATGGTATAATATTCCTGGTGTATTTTTGTTGTGGTCTCTGATCAGTGAGAGCATGAATTAAGATTGATGGGAAACAAATAGAAGACTGGTATTACTTTGAGAAGACTAACCTAAGAGAACAGGACAATGTAACTTTTCATATACAAAGCTATTTCGTGTGTATGTGTGTCTGTCTTTCAATTAATAAGGTGAATTTTTTTCTAATAAGTTGACAATTAGAAGCACTATTTACAGTTGCATCTTTTTCAAAGAAATCAATAGTCATGAATCCTTTCATGTCCTAGAAGATTGTCAGCATAACCTTCTTTACTGACTGCTGAGCCTCAAATTTTTTCTTTACTGGAGAGTCAGTGGGTTTCTACTTCAGGGACTGTCAGTTTGACTCTGGCTCATAAAGGTAAACCAATATTTAGCCCATTTGTAAACATTTTTGGACTAAAACGTGTTTCTCCACATACCACTCATTTTTCAGTAAATTTCATATGGTCAGCACTTTTCGGCTTGCAAAAATCTGATGACGGACCTCTAATCAAGTCTGGAGCACTCTGTTTCATGTGCCGCCATTTTGAATAGCCTAAAATTATTTTTGCAAGATTAAAATAATTTTTGCTATGAACTGATTTCAAACAAGGCAAGGCTTAAATTCATGGAAAAAAATTCTGAAAAAAAAAAAATTATCTGTTCATTCATTTAAAAAAAAATATAGATACAATAAAAAAACAACCTATATTACTAACTCATCAACTAAAAATTTGCCGCTAAAGAATTATGCAATCACCCCAATATCACCATAAAAAAAGCAATGAGCCAGTTGCATTTTTATATATATATATATATATATATATATATGTGTGTGTGTGTATTTTAGAATAGGTAGGTCCATGAAAAGATTTGTATTTTTTTAGATTTATTTTTGTTCTTACATACGTGTTGTATGTGTTTGTTTCCAGCTTGTTGCTTTCATTAGAGAACATATCACACAAGGCTTTGTCAATGGGGTACTCAATGAGACTTGAACTTACTCTTGTTCACAATTTGAATGTTTTTCCATTAGGTTGTAGGCTTTATGTAGAGGTTATTTTCCCTTTTTCTTTGAATGTGTTTACTTTCGTCTACTTTACTCCTCTTTGATGTTTCATATGATTTTGTTTTTGTGTGTGATGGAGTGGTTTTGGGTTTCACTAACAGTTATTTTTCTTCTATGTGTGAGTGTGTCTTGGGTATTTTTTGTGTGTGGAGCTATATGGGTTTTAGATTTACTGGTAACTCTTTTTTTTTTTTTCTTTTTTTTAAAAATAGTTTTTGTCTGTGTATATGTATACACACATATATATATATGTGTGTTTGTTTCCAGCTTGATGCTTTTGCTTGAGAACATGTCTTACATAAGGTCTAGTTAATGGGTATTTATTGAGATTTTAACTTAATCGTGTTTGTTGTTTGAATGACTTTTAATTACTTGTTATTTTTTTTTTGTGTGTGTGTATATATATATATATATATATATATGTATATATATATATATATATATATATATATATATTTATTTCCGCTTGTGTGTGTGTGTACAATTCATGTTTTATTTCACTTTAGTTTAAATTTATCTATAAAATTCCTTTTCTTTATTTGAAGTAGCATGTAGTCGTTGGTTTGATAAATTTGCATTATTTTAAATTTACATCTGCTACATTGGTATAGGTGTTTTGAAAAATTTAATTTTCTGTTTTCTTCTATTTTGATATTACTCTTGTGTAGTGATGTCCTTGTATTAAGTGCTTGTGTTGACCCTATGTATATTTCTTTGCATTCACTACATTCAATTATGTACACTACGTTTTTTGAGTTGCAGCTTAAGTTTTTATTTATTTTGAATTTGGTTTCTGGGTTTTTTAAGATATAGGATTTACCTTCTCAATTTGTTGATGTCTCCCCATGGGCATTTCCAGAATATGAAGCAATATCTTTTCCATGATTTGGTAAATTCTTCTTTTATGTCATTGCCATATTTTTTACCTATTATTTCATATAGATTTTCTTCTAAATATGCTAGGGTTACGGTAGCATATGTTGGCACACTTTTAGTTCCCATAGCTGTTCCCAGTGTCTTGATATAGTTAATGTTATTGAATTGGAAGGCGTTATCATTAAGGATTATTTCTATACTATCTGGGATAAATTTTAAAAAATCTTGGGTGTAATATGTCTGGGTATTTATCTATCCAAAATGAGATGGCTTGTTTTCATAATTCATGGGGGATATTGTTATATAGGTTTGTGATGTTAACTGTGGCTATGAGTGTGGAGGGATCAATTTTTTCTGGTATGGCATTTAAAAAATCTATGTTGTCTTTATTTCATTTAGGAAAGGTTGTAGTAAGATGTCTATTAGTTTGCTAAGTTTGCTAGTTGGGCACGATGGACCTGTTACAATGGGTCTAAATTTGAGGTCACTGGGCTTTGGGATTTCTAGATATTTGGATTTTTGTGTTTCTACGGCGTTTTTTATTTCTTAGGACTGGTGAATTTTTGGTATTCTGTAGAAGTTATTGGTTACAGAGATATAGTTTGTTAAGTCTTTTTTTTTTTTGGTTAGGGATTTGTTGTGTATTTTGTGTGTGTGTGTGTGTGTGTGTATATATATATATATATATATATCTAAAATAGGTAGGTCCACAAAGGGATTTGTATTTTTTGAATTTATTTATTTTGTTCTTACATATGTGTTATATGAACATGTTTCCAGCTTGTTGCTTTCGTCAGAGAACATATATGGCACAAGGCCTTGTTAATGGGGTACTCAATGAGACTTGAACTCACTTTACAGTTTGGATGTTTTTCCGTTGGTTATATAGAAGTCATACTCTCTTTAAGAAAAATCTGCTTTACCTCTCTTTTATATTTGATATGTTTTTGTCATTGTGTGTATGTGTATGCTTTGGAGTGGTTTGGGGTTTCACTAACAGTTATTTTCTCCTCTGTATGTATGAGTGTATGTATTGGGGATTTTTTTTGTGTATGTGTGGTAGGTAGCATAGTTTTAAATATGTATATATTTATTTTAGATATATATATATATATATATCTCATCATCACATCGCGCCATCAGCACTGATATCCCTGAACCTCTCTCATCACCCCTTCCTATCGTCCATTGCTTCTGGCAAGTCTTCAGGGTTACATCCCATATCAGCACAGAGCTGCTATATGTAGTTACTTGCTGGTCATCCTGCTTTTGCTTGTCCATGTGAAGGGGTCCACTGGAGTACATCCCTTATGAGCTCATCCCTACTTCTCCAGCAGTGTCCTGCATGTCTGGTTCATCTAACTTTGATAGTTTTTGTGATGGATGGTAGGTGGCCGTACAGCTGCTGCTTTGTTGAGTGCTGCTTCCATGACTTGTTTAATATTGCTCACAGCATTTTTGTGTAGTTGCCATCAAGCTTTTTCTCCATATGTTTTGTTAGTGTCCATGTAGTGCATCCATATAGCAGTATCGACATGACTGCTGCTTAGAAAAAACTGCTTTTTATTTTGTTGGTCTGGTCTGACTTCCATATGACCGATAGCCTATTGATAGCTGTCCATGCCTTTGCTAGTTGTATGTTGATGTCTGTCTTGGTTGACGAGACACTGCTTCCTAGGTAGGTGAACTTGTCTACTAGTTTCAGAGAGCTACCGTTTAGTGTGGAGATGTCGCCTGTTTGATTAAAGCACATATATTCTGTCTTGTGTTCACTGACATGGAGGTCAATGCCTGCAGCCGCTTGTTCCAGACTATGTAGCAGGATTTCAGCTTGGGTGGGTGCATTTGCCAGAAGCACTATGTCATCAGCATAGTCGGTGTCCATAATTGTTTTTGTGGGGTACCTTCTGCTTCTTTCCTTTGTTAGCTTGAAACTGTTTTCTTTCATTTTATCAATAGATGTTCTAAGCACGTAGTATAGACAGGTGATAAAGAGGTATGGTGCTAATGTGTCTCTTTGCAGTACACCTGCTACAATGTCGAAGTAGTCTGTATCTCTATCCAGGGAACGGACTTTTACTTTTGTGTTTCTATATAGCATCATTATGGCTGCAATGGTTTCTTTTGGTATGCCGTAGGTGAGTAGAATTTGCTCCATCTTTCCTCTGTGAATGGAGTCAAAGGCCTTGGTAAAGTTGACAAATACTATTGTTGCCTCTAGAGTTTTTGCATGTGCACCTTCAAGAATTCGATGGATTGTCAAAATTTGTGACATCGTGGATCTATTTCTCCGGTAAGCCATTTTAGTTTGTCCTTAGTATGTTCTCAATTTTGGGTTCTATGTGGTTGCGTAGTAGAGCATTGTATATCTTGGCCGCTATGGATGTAAGGGTTATACCTCAGTAGTTCTTGGCTAATCTGAGGTCGGCCTTTTTAGGGAAGGGGAGGATTCATCCCTACCGCTATCTGTCCATCAGGTTTTGATGATATATGGCATTACAGTATCAGAGTAGTATGTCATTGAATTGTCTGGTCTTCCATAGTTCTGGGGGTATTTCATTGAGCCCTGCTGCTTTTCTATCTTTAATTTTTCTCAGTACTGAGTCAAGTTCTTCTTGTGTAAACGGTCCCAGTTTGATGTCAAAATATATATATATGATATATTATATATTATATTATATATATGCAAACATTAAGCATATTGTTTGGAACAGGTAACTGGACCATAATGCATCTTAATGTGTATATACGTGTGTGTGTGTGTGTGTGTGTGTGTGTGTGTGTGTAGATGAATATGTGTGTGTCTGTGTATATTTATGTATGTGTGTGTGTACCTATATCTATATATTGAAATATGTCATTGTGTATGTGTACATATGTATATAATGGTTCTGAGTCGAAGTAGTCGAAAAGTGAAGGGGTACTCTGCATTCCACAGTTTCAGCATTACTGGAACCACTTTGTGGAATGCGGAGTACTGTTGTATTCTCATATACATGTTCATGCAGGATACATACCGACACAATGAATAACAGACGCAGGAAGACTTCTTTACAAATATATACCTCTCACTTTATTTGTAAGGGTTCGAAAAGGGTTAATCAAGGTTTGTGTGTGAGAGGGTGCTGGAGATCGAACAGAACTGCAATATTTTGACCCTCACTCTTATGGCCGTCTCGTTGTGTCTTTCTTGTTCTCCTGATACTCAACCGGAGGTCCGGAGGCCCACTCTGCTGGGTGATGGCTTCCTTTACTGCATCTTATCAGCAACTTCTCTGGTACCCAAACTCCATCGGGGTTCCCGAGGGCCCCCTCGCCCGGGTGTAGTTTTCCCTACCACATCTCGTCTATCTTCGTCTCCAACTCTCCTGCAACTCAACTGGCACTGGCTTCTGTCTTGACTGCGTTATATAGTAATTCAACACCCACACGATCGCCCACTCGATCTTTGAAATCGAATGTTTAATCGTCATCAAGCGGAAATAACTGTCATGCAGTTCACAGGTCACTCTCTTCTGGTGCATGTCTATGAGTGTACCATGGGAATTTTTTAGCTCGCCCCATTTCATCAGATAATTTCCGCCCATGCGATTTCCTCTCATAACTGCCATTAAAATGTGTCACCTCCTTCTGGTGCATCACCTTGGAATGGCCGGGTCAAAATACAACAGTACCTCTTCAGGTCTGACTTCCATATGACCGATAGCCTATCAATAGCTGTCCATGCCTTTGCTAGTTGTATGTTGATGTCTGTCTTGGTTGACGAGACACTGCTTCCTAGGTAGGTGAACTTGTCTACTAGTTTCAGAGAGCTACCGTTTAGTGTAGAGATGTCGCCTGTTTGATTAAAGCACATATATTCTGTCTTGTGTTCACTGACATAGAGGTCAATGCCTGCAGCCGCTTGTTCCAGACTATGTAGCAGGATTTCAGCTTGGGTGGGTGCATTTGCCAGAAGCACTATGTCATCAGCATAGTCGGTGTCCATAATTGTTTGTGTGGTGAAAAGTAGGTAAACTTATTTTTGACTCTGTAAGCATTCATATTTCATTATACTTATTATACTGAGCACTCTTAAGTTTAGCTTATGGAATTCTGTCTGTGTGTTTTTCCTTATAGCTAGACATATGTTATTGGTTGATTTTTTTTTTGAGTAGTATATATGCTTTTTGTCTTTACTGTTTTTATGGAATTTTTTTCTTCGAGATCAGTTTTTGTAATAATCTTTTATTTGCAAATTATATCACCCAAGTTTTTTTCACACCATCAGAATTATAGAATAGTTATAAATGAGGTGCCCGTGGTGTAATGGTTATCGTCATAGGAAATGGACACAGCGACATATGTTCAAATCCTGGACCAGAATGATTGCATTTCACATAGCACTAATACCCTTGGGAAAGGTATGAATCCAATTATTCTCCCTCCAGCTATGGGTAAATAGTAGGGCAGACTGAGTTCTTCAGCCTTGATGAGGCAACTCATCTAGGAGAAGGAAAACTGTGAATTCAAACCTGTTAAACTCTGCTTAAAAATTGACCTTGTGTCATATCCTGCCTGAGCAGAGGGGTTGGTAAATAGGATAAATGATTAATATTATAAACGTATGTATATATATATATATATATATATATATATATATATATATATTTGAACCTCCAACATCGTGTTTATTTATAAAAAAAAAAAAAAGGAAGTTTCTTATGATGAAGTTTTACTTTGAAATTAATTAGACTCAAATAATTATTTTGCATTGCAATAGCTCTCTAAATTAATTCAATACTATAAAATGTATATATGTATTTTCAAAATAAGTAGGTCCGCAATGAATTTCCACGTGGTATTTTAGGGTTTATTATTATCTCATCTTGACACATGTTTCGGAGATTATGCTTTTTTCATATATATATATATATATATATATATATATATATATATATACTTGTGTATGTATATGCATCTGTGTTTATATGTGTGTGTGTGTGTGTGTGTTTGTGTGTATATATATATATATGTGTGTGTGATTGTGTGTGTGTGTGTGTTTGTATATATATATATGTGTGTGTGTGTTTGTATATATATGTGTGTGTGTTTGTATATATATGTGTGTGTGTGTTTGTATATATGTGTGTGTTTGTATATATGTGTGTGTGTGTGTGTTTGTATATGTGTGTGTGTGTGTGTGTTTGTATATATATGTGTGTGTGTGTGTGTGTGTGTTTGTATATATATATGTGTGTGTGTGTGTGTGTGTGTGTGTGTGTTTGTATATATATATATGTGTGTGTGTGTGTGTGTGTTTGTATATATATATATATATATGTGTGTGTGTGTGTGTGTGTTTGCATATATATATATGTGTGTGTGTGTGTGTGTTTGTATATATATGTGTGTGTGTGTGTTTGTATATATATATGTGTGTGTGTGTATATATATGTGTGTGTATGTGTGTTTGTATATATATATGTGTGTGTGTGTGTGTGTTTGTGTATATATATATATATATATATATATATATATATATATATATATATATATATATATATATATGCATGTTTTTATATTTATATTTGCCCAGTTGGCCGGGCTGTAGAATACACCGTCTGCTTCTCTGCAGATGGGTAAAATCTCCCGCCCCAACAAGTGTCCTGGATATGACACTTAACAATCTGATGGTGAGGTTCCAGTAATACTGGAGCTTTGTGGAATGCAGAGTACCCCTTCATTGCCATTGCTCCCAGGTTCACTATGGCCTGGAGTGGTAGCACCTGATAAGGGTCCTATATATGGGTTAAACAGAACTAAACCGTGGTTTCTTGACTTTCTGCTTTTTGCATTTAAACTACATACATATTTATGCTAAACTGAATTGTTTAAAATAGAACAGTTTTGACATTTAAACTGCATACTTGGGCTAAATTGAATTGCTCAGAATAAACTGTTTTGACATCTAAACTGTGTACTTTTGCTAAAACTGAATCATCTGAAATAAAACTATTTTGACATTAACTCTGTTTATTGCCCAGTTAGCTGGGGCTGCAGAATACACCAACTGCACCTTTACAGAGGGGTAAGATTCCCCTAATGAGTGTCCTGGATATGACACTAAACAGTCTGATGGTGAGGTTCCAGTGATGCTGGAGCTTTGGAGAATGCGGAGTACCCCTTCATTGCCATTGCTCCCAGGTCCACTCTGGCCTGGAATGATAGTACTTGATAGTGCCCTATCTATGGGTTAAATAGAACTGCTTCTGAATTGTTTTAAATGGAACTCTTTCTGACATTGAACCTATACTTACACTAAATTCAATTGTTTAATATATAAGTGTTTTGACATTTAACTATGCGTAAACAAAATCTGCGCTTATACTAAACTGAATTAGCTGAATTAGAACTGTTTGAATAAACTGAATAGCTTGAAATAGAAATGTTTTTGTCAATTGAACTGTGTACTCATTGAAATAGAACTGATTATTTGTATAAAAATGGATTTGGTGTTTAACAACCTACAAAGGTTGATATACCATAAAACTCAACCAACCAAATTACATTTATATATCTTTATGAATGTATATTTGTGTATATATACCTGTACATAAGTCTGTGTGTGTATATATATATATATATATATATATATATATATATATATATATATATATATTGAAGAGTTTATATTTAGGCAGCAAGTTGTTATTAAGGCAATTTTTATTGAAGACAATGGAACACTTTATTATTTTTAATTGTAGTTTTTAAAGTTTTCTAATTTTTCTTGTGTCAGGATTCAGGTGGTAAAGAAATTGTCCCACATCTTCGGCCCAAATGCTTTCGACCATGCTCTTTGTCTTCATCAGTTGTGTAGTTTGTGTTGACAGTTGTGTGCATATGTGTCTGCATGTGTACAAATATTTTTTCCTCTTTTTCTGTTGTTAGTCCAAGAAGAGGAAAAAAGTAAATATTTCAAAAAGAATAGGTCCTCTAGGAGATTTGTATTTTTTTATTTTGTTCTTACATATGTATATGTTTCCAACTTGCTGCTTTCTTCAGAGAACTTGGCACAAGGCCATATGAATGGGGCATCCAGTAAGACTCGAATTTACTCGTGTAGATTTGTTAGTCAGATGTTTTTTTCAGGTTTTGTATTAGTTTATATAGAGGTTCTTGTTTTATGTTAGATTTCTCTTTCTCCTCCTCTCTTTCCCTTTCTCTAAGTGTGTCTACTGGTCTGTCCTGTTGGGTAAATTCTAAAAAAATACAAATCTCTTTGTGGATCTACTCATTTTGAAATATATATTCATATCTTTTATATATATATATATATATATATATATATATATATATATATATATATATATATATATAAAAGTAGCTATCTATCTATAAGTGTGTGTGTGTGTGTATATATGTATGCATTTGTGCACATATATCATCACCATCATGCCGTGCCATGAGCACATATTTCTCTGATTCTCTCTCCATTCATCTCTGTCATCCATTTCATTTGGTAGTTCCTCTAGTTTACATCTTGTGTTTGTACAGAGCTGTCATAGATAGGTTCTAGCCGGACAATGTATTCATATGGATATGTGTGTGTATGTATATATATATATATATATATAACTCAGAAAAGCAATGTTTGTGTGCATTAAAATCATGCATAGACGTTAATATTTTTGCTGTAAAGAAAAGAACAAAATTTAGTTTTTGAATTTTACTCCTTAGATAAATAAATTCTTGGTATATGCAAACTTAAAAAGACAAACTTAGAGACGTATGCAAAAAGAGGAGATTTACAATATGAAGAAATTTTATTGAAATCTCAAGGGCCCTTTCATCTGAGATTTGTCAAGTGACAGCCTTCCGAAGTCATTTAAAAACAATGTAAATAAGATTAAGTAAAAGGGAGGTGAAAATGAAAATGATAGCAAGACAAAGGGGGAAGAGGAAAAAAAAATTAAAAAACACCTTAAGACAAGCACGAGATATCTCGTAATAAATTCAAAGAGTGTTTGGGGTTTTGCTTACATAGAGAAGGCCTATAAAGTAGAATATAAAGGACTTCCAGGACAATTAAATGTTGTTTTGTCCTAGCTCTATGCAAGGTCACAAAACACTCATTGCTGTAATTAACCACACAACTATTTAAGACATTCAAATGCTCACAGATGGCAGAACTGAGCAATTTTGAATGTCCAGATGTTGTTTGGTTACCAATATCTCTTGGAACATGCTGTTTGACTCTGACCTCAAGACTTTGGGAAGTGTGCCCTATATATGTGGCATTACAACAACATTGGAATTTATAAATTAAATTGCTTTGTTGAAAGATAGGGAGCACAAATCCTTATGAATAGAGTGAAATACAGCTTGAGTAATAAAGATTGTTCGAACTATAGCCACATTATAACCGCGTGTAACAGAGGAAGAAACCTTATCGGCAATCAAGTGGTTAGAAGATCCAATCCAAGGAAGTCTAATATAAACTGGGCATTTGGTAGGGCCAAGTGGCCTGATGTTATTTCTAAACTTATTAAGTTTTGTTAATGGTGTCAACAATGACTTCCTCAAGATACCCATTCCCTCAAAATAAATTTTTAATCTGTTCAAATTTGCTTTTAATCTTGTTATCCAAACAAATCTTAAGAGCCCTGACACTTTATCAGGTTAACCTTCCTGGTCTTAGGAGCAAAAGCATTTCAACTCAAATACAAACTGGTGAATGTAGGCTTTCTATATATACTTGTTATGAAAGCAAATGAATGGCATTCAGCCAATACATCCAAGAATGTATTTTTTTATCCTTCTCTTCATCCATAGTGAAGGTTAAGGAAGGATGTAAATCATTCAAACAATGGAAGAATGACAAAGCTTCATTATGTGAACTAAAACATGCGAAGCTGTCATCCACATAACATAAATCAATATAAGGCTTGGCGAAACTTGTCAGTTTCTCATAAAACCCAACAAAAATATTAGCAAGAATAGGGCCTAAGGGAGAATCCATCAAAATACCGTCTACCTGATGGTGCATGGTGTCATCAAAACTAAAACTGACTTGGTAGCCAATTCCATCAATTCCACGAAAACACTTTCAGGGAAAGAAGGAATGGATGTTAATGGACTGTGATATAAAATGTCCGCACAAAGAAAAATTACTTCATCTAGAGCAACATTAGTAAACAGTGAAGTAATATCAAAGGACACCATGAATTGAGAGTTAATATGAGGAGGGAGTTCATGAATAATGCAAGAAAAAATAAATGAATCGTCCACACAAAATCCTGAGTAAAATGTTAAAACAGGATTGAGTTATTAAATTAACTATTTTACCAATGAATGTTTTACGGAATGGCAAAGGAATATCAGATTTATGAAATTTGAGTAATCCATACATTCTTGATCTTTGCAAACCAATTGGTCAAATTAACTCTTAGACTTCTCTTGAGATAAATTTTTTCTTGAACAATTCAAGAAACTGCTTCTGTAACTTAATTTCCAGCTTATCAAAGGATAAACTTTTAGAAATTTAGTTGTATCCTCCAAAATGGTAGCCATTTTAGTAATATGATTCAGGATTCACAATGCCAGCACCTTAATCAGGTCTAGTGATTAGAATATTAGAATTTCATTTTAAGCACATAGCAACTTCAAAATGATTCTTCTGCCACAAGAATCCACTAGAGATGACCATAGTATTAATAAGTCCATTAGCTAGATCAGCTAAGCAAGTCTTCCATATTAGCTAAGTCAGGTAAGTAAGTCTTGACTTTGGGTGGTTTTTAAATTTATTTTTTCCTCTCCCCCCTTTGTTTTGCTATCATTTTTATTTTCATCCCCCTTTTACTTAATCTTATTTACATTGTTTTTAAATAACTTCTGCGGGCTGCCACATAAAAAAATTGGGGTGTCCTCGTGGTGTAATGGTTAAAGCGATGAACTGCGGAATCGTAGTACGCGAGTTCGTACTCCAGTCGTGCTATTACGTTCACTTTCGGGCAAATACCCTTGGGAAAGGTATGAACCCCCTTATTCTCCCTCCAGCTATGGGTAAATAGTAGGACGGACTAGGTTCTTCAGCCTTGGTGAGGCAACTAGTCTAGGAGAAGGAAAACTCTGAATTCAAACCTGTTAAACTCCGCTTAAAAATTGGCCTTGTGTCATATCCTGAGCGGAGGGGTTGGTAAATAGTGCCACATAAAAAAATCTCAGACTCATTAGATAATTAGTTGTCTAAATTTCTGAGACAAAGCTTGATGATTTTTATCAGTAAGAGTTTTCGGACTATTGTCTTCGTCTTTATTGGTTTTTTCACAACATTTTGGCTGCTGTATCCTTCGGACTTCCTCAGGTGTTTCCTGTTTATCTGGGCAAAGAAATGATTCAACCTGGGAAATCATTTTTAAAGTTTTGATTAAAAATGATTTCCCAGGTTGAATCATTTCTATGCCCAGATAAACAGGGGACACCTGAGGAAGTCCGAAGGATACAGCAGCCAAAATGTTGTGAAAAAAACAATAAAGACGAAGACAATAGTCTGAAAACTCTTACTGATAAAAATCATTAGATAATAATTCAGTAATCAAGAAATGCATCACTTTGTTGACATCTTCACAATTCTTAATAAGTTAATACAAAGTAAAAAGGATACCTTTCAGTTCTTCTTAAGACCTGTAATATTTCAATATCAAATGGATTCTATTTGATACTTGAATTTAATGCTTTTTGGAAATCTTTTTTGTAATTTACTATTAATTGTGAAAGAAAAATAATTCTTAATTTTTTGATGAGCTAATAAAAATTATGAAAATGTTTCAAACAAAGCAATACCATTTAAAAAAAAAAAAATACTATTCTCTATACAGAGCTAAAAAGAAAACTGTTAAATGAAAAATTTTACATTTTTATATCTTAGCTTCTTTTTATTATATGTATGTTACATTTTTTGATGTTAAAAAGAAAAAATAAAGATTTAACACACGCTTTTTTATGGATAACTGAAAAACTGATTTTTTAAGATCAACACTTTTATATTTCTTTGAATAAAATGCACTAATATTTAATCAATATATCTGAAAAAACTTGTTTTTAAATAAGAAGTAATTTTTTTATTGAATAAACATATACTATTTTTTTTCTTTAATTGATATGCAAAATTTTCCACCCCCAAAATTTTTTGTTACATTTTTACAGGATAAAAAAGAAAACAAGCCTCTATATAGTATCACAGGGGAGATGAAGATGAAAGCCAATTCTGTATTAAATATTCCGTTTTGACAACAGTCTCAAGAAGATTACATGAATTGGGATAATATAATAAGTAATTTGCCATTGTTTGCTACATTTATTGTTTTTATATAATTTTATTTTTATGTATTTATAAGTATAATTTTTATATGATTTAATTCATTTTATGAAGAAATCACTCTGTTTTTATCTTTTTATTTTGAAATTTAAAATCTTGTTATGCACTAAATATGATACAATCTGCTGTCACCTGTGTTTTTCTTTTTACATGTACAAGAACATGCTGAAAAGTTCTTGGCCCAACTAATGACTTGATTTTTATTGAATAGGTATTTAGGAAGGGCTAAAGAAAATTTAAGTAATGTGCCAAATATCTTGAACTTTTGGATGAACATATGGAATACCACATAAATTTCTTAACTCTAGGTTAACAGTTTCTTGGTCTGGCTGAGAACTTTTCAATACTTCCTCTATATAAAATTTTAGATGATGATAAACTTTGCTAGGATTAATATCAACTATGAATTTTTTTTTTTTTTTTTTTGCAGGCTTTCCTCCTATGCAGGGTACTCCTGTTGCAGCAGCTGCTCAATATTATCCTGCTACCCCACAAGCTGCTGCTCAGTATGGTATGATACCTCCAGGAATGATGGCTCCTGCTCCCATGATGGCCCAAGGGATCTATCCTGTGCAGGTAAAATAGGATTGACATAAACTGAAAAAAAATAGTGTTCATTATCACCTTTTATAGAATTGGTTTAAACTGGGCCATTGGCCTAATAAGTTGAGTATTCACCAATGGTCCGGGAGACCGGGGTTCAATCTCAAGTCGAGTCATACCAAAGACTCAAAAAATGGTACTTGATGGCACCTTGCTTAACACTCAGCATTATAAGGTAAGGATCAAGGGTAAAGTGGAGCAATCCAGGGAAAGGAGTAGCACCCTCCCCTACACCTCGGTGTAGTAGCTATTGAAAAGGGAGCCTTTGGGTCACCCTCGACTATAGTCACCAACTATACTTTTTTTTTTTTTTTTTTTTTTTTTTTTTGATAGAATTGGTTCTTTTAGTCGGTTAACATTTTTGAGCTGATAATTTTTTTTTTTGTCTGGCTTTAAAAGTACCATTTTTTTTTTATTCTTTGTTATAACTCAACCTGGGATTTAACCCTGGTTTCCTGGACCATTGATGAACACTCTACTCATTAGGCCAATGGCATGTGTAAAAACAACTCAAAATTCTATGTCTAAATGCTTTTTCTTTTCCAGTGAATGGCATTTCTTTACCTAAAGAAAAAAGGCATTAGTCACAGAATTTTAAATACTAGTGAGTTCTTTTACAAGGAAAATAAAATTGAATAACCCATGAAAGTTGATATGCCATTAAACAAAATAAACAATGCAAACCTTATTCCTACTCCCAGCTATGAGCTAAATAGTAATACTTCTATTCTTCTACAAGGATGGCTTTGACATTAAATAACCCATGAAGATTGATATGCCATTAAACTAAGAAACCAAATCAAACCTTATCCACCCCAGTTATTGTTTAAATAGTAACATTTCTATTTTTCTATAAGGAAGACTTTGACATCAAATGATGAAATGTTATAAAATTTCTTTTTTTTTCCTCTGTAACATCTTATAAAATTCTATTCAACTATAAAAGTCATTATTCAGTCACTAACTGCTTTCTATTTGATTTTACCAAATGATCAAATGAATATTTTTCATGCCTCATTTTTATATGCAGTGTCAATATTATATCTTTAAAAATGTCTTACAACATATAATTATTCATTCTTGTTTTTAGTTTATATAAATCTGATTTTAACCCTATTGCTACCATTAGAGGATTGAGGAAGTCTCTGTGGCATAGTGGTTAATGTTCAACTACTGTGACATCCTTGTAAGCAAGTTCCAACTTCAGTTGAGATATTTAGAAGAGAAAAATTGGGGAAAAATCTCCCTCCCCATGAAAAAAAAATTAAAATATTTTTCTTAAATTAAGCTTGTTTAAAATGAAAATTACAGTTGCCTGCGATGTTTTCAAGGCACTAAACAAATAATGCTAAATTTAAGGCTGATAAATTCACAGAAAGCTCACTTTGTGCCATAGTAAACTGAAAAATACACATGGATAAGAGGTCTTTTCAGGGACTTCCTCCTGTGCTTGGCAGCCATTGCATCTTATTTCAAGTGCCAGCAGTAGTCAGCAAGAAAATTTACCTCACACACACCGGCCTTGGTAATAGTCTTCCATAATGTGAATGTCTTCATAAAAGTGCTTACCCTGCTCTTCACTCAAATCCCCACAGTTCTTTAGAAAATAGTCCAAGTATGACTGCAGAAAGTGCTATTTGACTGGTACTTGTGCCTCAAATTGATGGAAACTCTTCAATTTCCTTCTTGTATTCCATACTCTCGTGGTTTCCTAAGAAGTTTGTAACTACTAATTTCAGTGACTGCCTGGTAGACAGTTCAGCTTCACTCAGTGCTTCATCAAATATTGGGTCTTTCATGAGTTCTCTTATTTGAGGGCCATCAAATATACCAGCCTTGAGTTTCTCCATGCTTATCTGTGGGAACTGTTTCTGGAAGAAAGCAAACCCACAGCCTTCACAAAGTTCTTCATTACTCTCTAACTTGATAAGTAAGAGTAGAAGCAGTATTTTGTTCGATTCAACGAGAGGGTGAGACTGAATATTAGGTGAGCCAGGTTTTAACCCTTGTCTTAATGGTCACTCTTGTATGATATAATGTTGGTTGTCAGCCTGGCTGTCCCTGAGAAACAAAAAAGAAGGATGCTTTGTGTACTCACTTTGGAGCCCTCGGATCAGCCCAACCACTTTAAAATTGTCACAGATCAACTATTTGTGCTCCTGGGAGTTAACTGCAGACAGTAAATGATCCATTCTGTTGTAAATTTCTTTCATTTGTACTTAATGCCCAATAGGAATAGATGAAAAACTATTCTCATTATGTAGAACTGCTTTGAGACTTCTGCTGGACAAGTCAATAAAAAGTCTCCATTCCATAGCATCATACTCTAAGACCATTGATTTGATCAATCCAGCTATGTTGTTGCAATAAACCAATCTGACTTATCCTGGAATGTGAAAAACTGCCTTAATTCTCTCTCATGGTCTCTATACCAGTAGAACATTGTTCCTAGTGCCAACAGATATTTCTTTTTGAGATGTGAACCCAGCAGCTGAGCAGACTCTTTTGAAAGGTTCAGGTCTCATATCAGGTTAAAGAGTTCTGCTTGTGTCAAGGGTACTTGTATGCATCATCCCTACAATAGTCATATCACTATGTTTGGAATCAGAGCTATATTCCACATTATCATCTGGCTCAATAACAGGAAAGTCTTATGGTGGAAGTAACATCGGGATTGGACATGGCACTTGTTCTTGCAATGTATTCCTTAGATTTATCATGCAGAAATAGCAGTCCATAATGTGATCTTTTCCTTCCCTACAGACCATTGGAATGACAAATGGCATAGTTTTCCTTTTACCATTCCTCCAATCCTTCAAGTTCTCCACACTTATTTTACAGCGAAAGTGGGGTGTGAATGGCTCATAACTCTTAAGTTTGACTCCAAAGTAATTGCAAAATGACTTTTTCACAAAGTCAGTGATTTTTGCTTGACTGTTAGAAAGAACCACATTATTGCAGATATAACAGAACCTGTTGGGATTATTCTTACACTTGTGATCCATTCTTACAGGAATACAAATGTCAAGCTGAAAACAAGCTGACAAGAGAAAAAAAAAATCTGCATTCAGCTCATCATTGACATTTGACTCAGTACAGTTAAAATCATTTTAATCTGAGGGATAAACCCCACCCCTTTTAGGTATGTGGGTGTTAGCGAGTGGGGGTAGTATACTATAGTTAGTTACACATACAACATTATATGCTATACTAAACATCAGGCACCCATGATCAGCTGTGACAATTAGAGTCTACAGGCTTTTTAATAAGTGTTGTTATTGTGTACAACTTGTGAGTATTCAAGCACATCTTGAAAACCAGACCTGACCAAACATAATGAATGGTATTTTTGAATTCAACATAAAATGGTGATCATATATCACTTGATAAACCTTTGACCTTTGGAAAAAATTTTTTAATGCAGACCAGTTTTATTAAAGACAATTTTTTTTTTTTTTCACTAACAAAGATTTTCCTCCCACATGTAACAATAAAATGTTTTCACATGATACCTTGGGCATGGTAGGTTCTCCATCCCTGATATGTTGTAATTTCTTATTTCCTCTCAGTCAGCCGAATCTGGAGAAGAAATCTTTTCAGATGCAGAAGAGGTATTTCAACTTGTACATTTCCATCGCAACCTTTTCTTATCCAATTTTTGACACTATCATTTTTATGAAATTCTTTATTAACTTTGATTAAAAGAAGAAAAAAAATCTTTTATTCCAATTTTCCAATCCCAATATTCCTTTACCATTTTTTCTGCTTTGATGAGATTTAGAGTGTTGGATATTACTTGATACAGGAGTATTATCTTGGTTATCTGTGACCAGGGATATATCAATAATATCACTGTTTCGGAAGTTTAATCTCACCTATCCCACCAAGCAGCATTTTCCTCTAAAAGGAGCAGGGTCAGGGTCATTGTCTAAGGTATCCCCAAAGAGGAATGCTAAAGGAACTGAGCAATTTTTATCCCTTACTCTCATGTATATGTGACTGGAAAATATGTTATGTGGTTCAGAGGTAGGGTCAGGGTTAAACTGCTGAGCTGGCATCTTTCCCATTGTAGTAAAAAGAGTTGAGTCAGTGTTATTTACTAACTCCTGAAGCACTCCTAAAAGAGAATGTCAAAAAAAAAGTTGTGTAATTTTTATCTTATCCAAATGTATATGAAGGACCTTGTGTTAAAATTTACCTTGTGTTATATCCTACCTTTCAGTTTCAGTTAAATTTTTACCTCAACAAAAACATCTCTTAAATATAACTAAGTCAGTTACAATCATTTTTTTTGTATTAATCATTGATATGATCTAAATTTTGTATATACAGGATCTGGTAGAATGATCTCTTGGGTTCGGAACTTAGATAAAATTTTAAAAAGGCTATATGGATTCTATCCAAAATTTAATTTTGATATAATAAAGAACAGTATTTGCCATTTTAATTTTTGTTATTGTTATCACTTCATTTAAAAAAAATCTAATATCGATTACATGTCCTCATGAGCAAGTCATTGCCTCTGGTTTCATAATGAATAAAATCTTTCAGTTGTCTGCAGCCTATTTTTAAAGATTTGAGTCTTCAAGCATCTCCAGAAAAAGTAATCAAAAGGGATAGATCTATAGGCTATGTTTAAAGACTTGAACCTTCAGGTATTCTTAGAGGAATCAATCACCAGGGGATAGATCTATAGGCTATGTTTAAAGACTTGAACCTTCAGGTATTCCTAGAGGAATCAATCACCAGGGGATAGATCTATAGGCTATGTTTAAAGACTTGAACCTTCAGGTATTCTTAGAGGAATCAATCACCAGGGGATAGATCTATGGGCTATGTTTAAAGACTTGAACCTTCAGGTATTCTTAGAGGAATCAATCACCAGGGGATAGATCTATAGGCTATGTTTAAAGACTTGAACCTTCAGGTATTCTTAGAGGAATCAATCACCAGGGGATAGATCTATGGGCTATGTTTAAAGACTTGAACCTTCAGGTATTCCTAGAGGAATCAATCACCAGGGGATAGATCTATGGGCTACATTTAAAGATTTAAATTTTCAGGCATCCCCAGAGGAAGTACTCACAAGGAGATAGATCTATGGGTTATATTTAAAGATTTGAACCTTCAAGTAACCCAGAGGAATTAATCACAAGTAGATAGATCTGGTGAGCAAACTGGCTGTGAGATGTTAGTTACCCTGTTGGTATTCACTCCCAGAAATGCATGTTGTGACGTCAATTGAAATTATATGACTGCTGCTACTTAAAGATGTATCACCTGCTCACTCACTTATACTAGTTCCTGTTTGGCAGCAATTTTAAATCCAGGTTATCATTATGTCAGATCCTGAATATGTGTAGCCATTAAATCAATCAATAAATTCTAGCTTTTCAGGAGCAATAATACTTTAATCTTTTTTCAGAAAGAAATTTTTTTTACATATTGAGCTATGAATTATTTTGATATTAAATTGAATACTGTGTTAAAAATTATTTTGATGTCAAATTAAATATTGGACTATAAATCTTTTAATATTAGATTAAATATTGGGCTATAAATGTTTTAATATTAGATTAAATATTGGGCTATAAATGTTTTCATATTAAATTAAATATTGGGCTATAAATTGTTTTCATATTAAATAATGAATAATACATGTGAATGATTTTTTTTAAAATGTAGTATTTAAAAAATTATTTTCATTACATGTATTATTATTGAGGCATAATTTTTATTATCATTGATCTATAATTTGTTCACACTAATATCCTGATCATTTATTGTTAATTTTGACTAATATTTTCTTTTATATTTAATTTTTGCTTGTTTTTATTTGATTGCAGCTCATTCTTCTGGTTTAAATGAGCTTCCAAAAGTAAAGGAGATATGAGCTTAAATCAAACCTATCAACTTATCCTTTGCACTATTCTTGTTTGTTTGTTTTTTAAATTCTATTATTTCTGGCAGAAATTATGCCATAAAAATGGATATTATTAGGTAGTATTTATTACCAAACACTTCAGCATTTAAACTCTAACAAAAAAGTACATTACTTTTATTTAGGCAATTTTAATTTGGTTTAAATGTGTTGCAGAATTTGTTTACAGAATTTCAGTACCATAGAGTTTGATAATAAATACCTAATAATATCTATTTTGTTTATATAATATTCCTCTAGAAATAATAAAAACCTACTATCTATGGTTTAGAAGACAATGAACTTTTTATCAAAAATTGTTATTGGTGTATTTATTTATGAGTGGTAGTGTAAATAATAGCTAATAATATCCATTTTGATTATATAATATTTCACTAGAAATAACAAAATTCTGCTATCTTTGGTTTAGAAGAAAATTAAGTTTTTATGAAAAGTTTTTAGGGGTGTACTTATTTATGAGTGGTAGTGTAAATAATAGCTAATAATATCCATTTTGATTGCATAATGTTTAACTTCAAATTGTTAGTTGTGTGATTATTTATACATGAAAATTCAATGGTTAACAACAACAAGACATAAAATGTGTAGATGAAAACAGTTATTTCGATACTAAACAATATGAAATTATATATTTAAAAAATAAATGCAAAATGTTAAAACAAGTTCATGAATATAGAAATGATTATTTAAATTTTCATAGTACATTTCATTAGATTTCTATAAATACAGATATTACACTCTGATCCTAAATGATACTAGCCCTTTTGAAAGTTTTCAAATGCTGGTGATCTGCTTTTCTTCTTACATTTTAAAGTATCATTATCAGAATTTGATAATCAGTCATTTTGGGGCATTATTTCAAGGAACTGATCACCACTCTTAAATACTTGCGCCAGTTTTGGGTAATATGATCAGATAGTATTTAATTTCCACCCACTTTTTAAATACTTTAGATGTATACATGAAATGAGCTTTGAAGTAAAGATATGTAAAAAGATGAAAACGATTTTGATACCCCTTACTATATATAATAATGATAATATAATGTGGTCATAGATAATCTTTAGATGTATACATGAAATGACTTTTTAAGTAAAAATGGTAAAAAGGTGAAATTATTTTGATAAACCTTGATAATGATATAAAATATCAAAAATAAATTAATTGAAAAGACATGTGAATGTAAGTTCAAATCTCATCAAGAGCTCCTTTTTTATTATTTCAAACATTACTTTCATATAAGTAATTACACTTGTGAGTTTTGAGTAAAACAAATTTTCCAAAATTAAGATAAGAAGAATGAGATAATAATAATTATAATCTAGGGAAAGTAAAATTGACTTGATATATACAAGGTGCATACAATAAGTTTCCAGACTTTTTTCGTATAGGCACTTATTGATAGTACACACATGAAACTCTAGTCTCCATCGAAGTAATCCCCTCTGGCTGCAATACACTTGTTGTACTGTTCCAAAAACTTCTGGAAGGCCACATGGAAGTCCTCTTGTGTTAGCGTGTCAATGACCTTCGTCACAGCCTCTTTCATCTCCTCAGTTGTCTCATAACAACAGCCTCTGAGCTTAGGGAATAAGCAAAAGTCACAGGGAGCAAGGTCTGGACTATAGGGAGGGTAAGGGACTGTCTTGATGCCCATTTTGGTCAAATAGTCTGTGGCAAGGATGGAGTTGTGGACTAGTGCATTGTCCTGCTGGAAATGCCACTGACTTGATTTGAAGAGTGCTGGCTTCTTCTGACGGAATCTTTTCCTGAACTCCCTTAAAACCTCAACATAGTATCCCTAACCCTAACCCTTTGGCCAATCAACTCTGGTGTATTGACTTTCTTACTCCTCCCACACCTCTCATCATCCTTCACAGACTCCCTGCCTTCCTTGAATCTCTTATGCCACTCAAAAACTGATGCTCGATTCATGCAAGATGGTCAAAAAGCAGCCTGAAACATTCCATGTTTCTGTGGCATTTTTTCCAAGTTTAAATCACAATTTTATTGTATATTGTTCTTCAAAAGTGTCAGATTGTATTTTTGAAATTCACGAACTGTGACAATCAGGTTTTAGTAGGGTGTATTCCAATTGCTGCTGTAGCTGTTCATTTGAATCTGAAATCATAAAAATTGGTCAGTCATGTCATATAAGATGTATAGCAATAACATAGTGAATTTTCAAGAGTCTATGACAATTTTAAATACCCATATGAAAAAAGTCTGGAGACTTTTCGTATTGCCCTTGTGTATATATATATATATATATATATATATATATATATATAACTTCATTAGAACTATTTAAATTTTTTTTTTTTCTTATGATTGGTTTGGTTTAATAGTGAATAATTTTATAATGAAATCACTGCAAATTTGCTAAGTTCTCTATCATCATAGGAAATAGGCTTGATGATCCAAGTTCATCAGAACTGTCTTCAATAGATTTTGATTTTTTGTTTCCAAATCTTAGATGTATATATGAAATTGGTTTAGAAAGTTATGAGACTGATTTTTTTCTCTTTGTGGCCAATCCTGATTGATAATCAACTGGCTAGTGTTGCACAAGTGAACACATTCAGTTCATGTTAGCCTTTTAGAATTCACATTCACCTGAATAATCTTGGAATACACAAGTGTTTTGAGATCTGTGTCGTGTAATGGTTATCATTGTATGAAATAGCCTTGTTGACCTGAGTTCAAATCCTGGATGAGTCTGTTTGTGTTTTCTCTTACACTATTGCTCTTAGGTAAAAGATGAATTCATCTCTTCTTCCAGTTATAGATAAAATAGTAGGGCAGATTGGATCCTTTAATCTGCCAACTGTAACTCTGCAGAGGGTTAAGACTCCACACCCAACAACTAGTATTCTGGATATGACACTAAATCATCTGATGGTGCAGCTTCAGTCCTGGAGCATTGGGGAATTTTAAGCACCCCTTCATTGCCATTCAAGTCCACTTTGACTTGGAATGGTAGTATTTGTTAGATTCCCATCTATGGGTCAAATAGAACAGTTTAGCCATTTAAATGTGTACAAACAAATGACTGATGTTAAATTGAATCGTTAGTATTACATAGCAATACTTGAAACCATTTAACTGTGTGCAAACAAATGAGTAATGTTGAATAGAATTGAATTACTAGTGTTCGATAGCAATACTTGAAACTGCTTAACTGTGAGCAAATAAATGTACTCTGGCTTGTTTAAAATGTTACCTATAAACCATTTCATTTACAAGCCATATTTGATATATGTATATACATGACTAAATAACCTACAAGGATTTATATGCCATAAACCCAATCAACCAACCATATACTTACTTGTAAGCTCCCTAAAAAAAACATACTTATTTCAGCATAAAATAACTTAACAAGGGTTGAAATGCTTTTAAAACCAATCAACCAACTAAAGTAGAAGGCATGCAGGCTCATGTCTTGTCTTGAGCTTATTTTTTTGTTTCTGATCTGCACTATTTACTAATTTTTGTAGATTAGGGATAAAATAGTAGGGTCTCCTGAGTTCTAGCTCTGGTAAGGGCAATTGGTCTTAGGAAAGGAAAACTCTGAATTCAAACCCCTTACCAGTGTGACAGGTTAACTTGCATTGGAGTAGCAAAACCTGGAGTTGAAGTCCCTAAGGCAGTCTAACATTGTATTCAACCTTGTGCTGGCAACTCCTTCAACAATATTGATGCCAAGTTATATATCACTTCTCCTTTCTTTTGGACAACATTGCTGTTGTAAAGTGGGGTCGGAGATTTGGAGCATCCAGTTTTAAAAAATTAAGGGAATTAATTTGAAGAATGATTGTGGGTATGAGTGAAGATGAATATATGGATAGAGGAGGGAATCGGTGATTTAAGGACTAATAAGTGTTATGATGGTATGGCAATGAAATGTGTTAAATAGGAAGAATGATTAGAGAGTAGTGGAGAGAGGAGAGAATCAGTGATATAAGTATCAATAAGGGTTATGATGGTATGGCAATGAAATGGGTTAAGGAGCCAGAATGATTAGAGAGTTGAGGAGGAGTGGAGATGAATAGACAGGGGAGAGAATCAGTGACCTAAGGACCAATAAGGGTTATGATGGTATGGCAATGAAATGGGTTAGGGAGCAAGAATCGTTAGAGTGTTGGGGAGGAGTGGAGATGAATGGACAGGGGAGAGAATCAGTGACCAAAGGACCAATAAGGGTTATGATGGTATGGCAATGAAATGGGTTAGGGAGCAAGAATGATTAGAGAGTTGAGGGGGAGTGGAGATGAATGGACAGGGGAGAGAATCAGTGACCTAAGGACCAATAAGGGTTATGATGGTATGGCAATGAAATGGGTTAGGGAGCAAGAATCGTTAGAGTGTTGGGGAGGAGTGGAGATGAATGGACAGGGGAGAGAATCAGTGACCTAAGGACCAATAAGGGTTATGATGGTATGGCAATGAAATGGGTTAGGGAGCAAGAATCGTTAGAGTGTTGGGGAGGAGTGGAGATGAATGGACAGGGGAGAGAATCAGTGACCTAAGGACCAATAAGGGTTATGATGGTATGGCAATGAAATGGGTTAGGGAGCAAGAATCGTTAGAGTGTTGGGGAGGAGTGGAGATGAATGGACAGGGGAGAGAATCAGTGACCTAAGGACCAATAAGGGTTATGATGGTATGGCAATGAAATGGGTTAAGAAGCAAGAATGATTAGAGAGTTGGGGAAGAGTGAAGATGAATGGACAGGGGAGAGAATCAGTGACCTAAGGACCAATAAGGGTTATGATGGTATGGCAATGAAATGGGTTAGGAAGCAAGAATGATTAGAGAGTTGGGGAAGAGTGAAGATGAATGGACAGGGGAGAGAATCAGTGACCAAAGGACCAATAAGGGTTATGATGGTATGGCAATGAAATGGGTTAGGAAGCAAGAATGATTAGAGAGTTGGGGAAGAGTGAAGATGAATGGACAGGGGAGAGAATCAGTGACCTAAGGACCAATAAGGGTTATGATGGTATGACAATTAAATGTGTTAAATAAATTGGAAGAATAATTAGAGAGTGGAGATGAATATTTTGACAGTGGAGAGAGAGTCATCTACATACCTATGAGATACTATTTGACTTTGGACTTGAATAGATCATTGGAAAACCAGGAAAGTTTTCATATTCATTTGTTATTGGTACAAAACTGTTTGAATAGAATTGTGTTGCAAATAATAGATGTCATGAAAATGGAGATAAAAATATATAAATCAATAAGTCAACATCCTAATGATAAAATAAACATTTACTTTACACCAGCAATATTTATTTTTAAACATAATCTCTTTCTTTGTCAATGCACTTGATCATCAATCATGTAGATCAAATACTCTATAGTGAAAATTTAGGTCTTAGGTTGAGAAAATATTGATTCACCCTCATACATATTTTCTTTTTACCCAATAATTATTACAGATATTCTTTCTAAAGTTTAGAAATGAAAAGTACTTACTAGAATTACTTACCTGTTTGTAATATCTAGATTTTAAGATGCTTATTGATATTTCTAAATTGTTTTTTGTTAAAATCTTTCATTTATTTATTTATTCCTTACATGTATCTCAATTTAAAAATCTGATATCATCGTTATTTTTATCATGAAAGAACATCTGAATAAGCAATATTGCTTCAGATGTATATATTCTCTTTGTTTAACCTTTTCAAAGCCTTTGAGCATTTCCAGTTCAGTTTATAGCTACACAGATGTCATATCATTTTCTTTTTGGTAAAAGCAAATCTAGGACAGAGTTTGTCCTTGTGCTTTGTTTGTATATATTCTAAAAACAGACTTAAATTGTTTCTATTTCATGCCAAAGGGAAACAAGTTTTTCACTGAGAACAAAAGAAATATGTGGGACAGATATTCCTGATAGTGAGTGTGATAATAAAACCTAGAAAGAGTGTGAGAGAGATACAAACTTAAAATCAGAGTCAAATCTCTGAATATAGTCTAAAACCTTTCCAGGAATGGCTTCTAACAATCCTTGAAAATTTGGTTGAAATTGAATGAAAAATTACTGTTTTAGCTGTAAGAAGGGATAGAATAGACATTTGGTGAATTGTAAGAAGATTATTGTTGTGATGCTGGCAAAAGAAAGACATGGGGAACACAAAAAGGTAGATAGAAAAACATATATATTCAAGTAAAAGATACTGGTGAACAATAAAAGATAAAAGTGAACTGGGTGAGACAGTAGTTAGCTGAGAGTCCAGCTGGGTAGCGACTATTGTCCACTACGCAAGTGGTATTGCATGTGATTGTGTCACATGGGTCTGGATCAACTCTGGTGAACTCTGGTCAACACTCCGTTGACGTGTATTTATGGAGGAGGTTGAGTCCATTATGTAGGGAGTACAATATAATCTAAAACCTTTCCAGGAATGGCCGCTAACAATCCTTGAAAACTTGGTTGAAATTGAATGAAAAATTAGCTGTTAGAAGGGATAGAATAGATATTTGGTGAATTGTAAATTATATACTGAGCTTTTTGAACTTGTCTTTATCTTCTTTGTTTTAGTGAAAATGTTTTGGTGGTTTTATTCTCTGGCCTTCTTCACATGCCTGTAAAATTTGGGAATGTTTTGGGGAATTTTAAAACTAAATTCTAATTTTTGATTAAAAAATATATTTTGCAACCAAAACTTTATTCTTTTCACAAATGTAGAATTTTCTTATTCCACCATCTATGATAAGATGAATTAGTTCTTTTTTTATTATTGTGATGCCACTTCAGGCTTTCCCTCTGAAACAGCCTATACAAATACATTGTATGAACCAAGGATTGAATTCATGATCAAGTTTGTGAATTTAATTAAAGAAGTTATTTAATTCTACAATTATTTTAGTTTTCTCCTTGTAACATATCAATTTTTACCAGTCTTAAAAATGTTTTATATGCTGTTTGTTATCACAATACACTGATCATTTTTACACTCAACAACAACATGGACTAAAAATGTATGCAGTTTGAATCTCAAACAGTATATCTGGATAATAAAGCGCCGATTTCTATAAATATATTGGACATATTAATGTTACACCAATATGCTCCAATAAATGATTGTTGATTGAGAGTTCTTGTTTTTGAGTTGCCAAAACCCAGGCAACTTTGTTCCAACGAATCAATCCGACTGTCAGAAGAAGTTCTGGAGGAATTGTGTCATTCCCTATCTGTGGATCTTTCAAACACAGCATGGCCACAGAGAGGATTGATAAACAAACAATCTGGAAACACATTTGGTGCCATTACCAGGATAAGACCAAAGTAAAAGTACTGTGACAACTATAGTACTGCATTTGGTGCCATTAACAGGATAAGACCAATCAGTATTATTACATTTGGTACCACAAATATTGTTGTGCACAATGGAATTACATTTGGTGTTGGTATCAGTAATCGGTGACCGTGATTGTTACATTTAGTACTGTACCGAAGCATAGTGTTACAAATGGAACCGTGCCCCAAAAGATAGTATTATATTTACTGCCGTGCAGTATATTTGGTAATGGTAACCATGCCCAGAACATAATGTTACATTTGGTGCTGGACCAAGCAATAATACCATAAATGGTAACTGACCCCAAAAGTGGTAGTATCACATTTGGCGCTGGTACCAGTGTTGATAGTCATGACCACAATATTGTTACAATGGTGCTGTGCCAGTATAGTATTACATATGGAACTGTGCAAAGCATAGTATTATAACTGATCATTTTAAAACTCAACAACAGCAACATGGACTAAAAATGCAGTATTATCTTGAAAATATGCTGCTTTGATGAACATATTACACTAAAATTTTGATGAATATATAATAAAATAATACAAAACAAATAATATATAATAAAAATAATAAACAATAATATATAAATAAAAAAAATGAAATAGATAAAATAAATAAAATAATGACATAATAAAAAATAATATATAATAAAATAAAATTTTATAATAAAATTATGCTGCTTTTGACCATATTACACTAATCAAAGTCTGTGGGACTAGATTTACTAATGATTGTTCTATGACCTGCTTTTCTATTTTAGCCTAGTCTGGTACTCGGTAGATATCATCCCATCCCTCAACAAGAGCTAGATTGCAAACCATATCGTTAGCTTAAATATCCAAATGTTTTCAAAGCTTAACGATACATTCCTAAAATAGTGTGTTCACTGAAGATGCAACTTAATAGCAATAATCTGTGAGATCATATAACTAACTAAAATTACTTAATTTGAATTTTTCACTGCTGATGGGTATTCATGGGCTAATCAATAAGGCGCCATCCATGTTACACAGGCTCTTAAGGAAATGGGATGTAAATTCAAATCTCATGGTGTCTGTTTTTAATTTTTGATTCTGGCTGCTTATGTTATAGAATGTAAAAATGACATGGATATTGTAATATAAGAAAAACTAAAAGAAAAAAAAAATTTAATAGCTGAAATATCCACTAGAATCTGTGTTTGCTTATAATTTTGTTTCTCCTAATATGAGCTTATTTTTGCTACAAGCTTGTTGCATTTTTTGTGTGAACATGTCTATGTATTTGCTCTGAATACTATGTAAATTTTATGTTTTAAGACATAATGTAAAATATATGAAATTTTATTTTCATTCAATACAGACAGAAAAAAGTTGCTAAATTTAGGTTAAAATTAGCTGCTAATGATTCTAAAAAGTCAATGTATATTATCACATATGAGAATTTTGTTTTTTTATCAGAATTTTGCAGTCCAAAATTAGGGTTGTGTGTTATACATAAAAACATATTAAACATAAATAATTACAGTATTTCTACAAATGATTTATTTAGAAGAGAAATTAATGAAATATATATATATATATATATATATATATTTCTTTTTAGAATTAATTAAAAATTAAAACATTCAACTTGGAAAATTCAATAAAAGCAATATAACAAATAATTGGGTTAGATATGCAAATATTGTCTTTTTAACTTTATGCTTCTGTAAAAAGCTCATTTTTTCTTTTTTAATTTTATTTTAGGGAGCCTATATAGCTACTCCAATGGCAATGCATGGGCCAATGATGGCCCCTGGAAACATGCCCCCTCCTCCACCATACACTCCACAAATGGCACAAAGTCCACATGTTCCAAAAGGGTAAGTCAAAGTTTTGATCATTTTATTGAGTTATTGACATATATATATATATATATATATATATATATATATATAATAAAACTATGGGAGTAAATAAATTTGACATATTTCAGTTTGGTTTAGTTTTATGGTATATCAACCATTGTAGGTTATTTAAGGCCAAATCCTCTTTTATACATTAAATATATAGGATTTGGTTTGGTTGGTTTTATGACATATCAACCATTGTAGGCTATTCAATGCCGAATCCCCTTTATACATATATCAAATATATGATTTGTCAACACATTTTGTAGATAATATTTTTAAACAAGGCTGAGCTCATTTTTTTATCATACAGTTAGATAGTTTCACTTAATTTCAAACAATTCAGTTTAAATCTCAAACAGTTCTGTTTGACCTATAGATAGGACTCTATTAGGTGCTACCACTTCTGATCATAGAATCATCTCAGCAAAGATTCACCTGAGCCTACACAGAAATAAGAAACATGTTGTTAAAGCTTGATGATATAACTGGTCTTCACTTACCTATTGGGATATAAGCAATCAATATCCAGTAGAGCAAATATGTTTCTTACAGGAAACATATTTGCTCTTCTGGAGAGAAATGAAAGACATACTCCAAATGATGAATATAAAAACTATGTTACTGCCCATTTAGAAGTAGCAGCTGAGTTCATACCAACCAAACCAATAGCTTAGTGTAGAGTTCCATGGGAGTCAATAGCAATTAGGGAAAAATGAGATAATATGAAAAAAGCATCCTTACATAATAAAAGAAACCCAACAAATGCATATGTGTAGAAACTTAAGTCCATAGAGAACTAACTAAATCATACCAAAAAGAAGAACTAGAATATATTCAAGACCAAATCGATAAAATCAGAAATTTAGATCATTAGCATGGTAGTCAGTAAATGAAGGGAATAGAAGGAAGAGTGTCTCAACAAAACTATAAGCTGCCAGCCAAGAAGAAAAATTTCATAAGTAAAAAAAACATTTAAAAAATTTGCTCAGAAACCTTCCTGAAATCATTGATAAACTGACTGAAAAAGTGATTAATAGCCAACTAGACATCAAGTTTGGACAGTTTACAGAGAAAGAACTTGATGCAATACTGAAAAAAATTTTAATGAAAAAAAGCTGCAGGCTTTGGTGAAATGCTTCCAGAAGTCTGGAGGCAAGAAAATTTGATGACATACTTCACTGATTATCCAGTGTAAAACACCATAGAGAAATGAACAAGAAAGGTGACCTTAGAATTACCAAGAACTACAAAGGCATAGATCTTACTGCTGTAACTGCTAAGGTTTATAATGCCCTGCTTCTCAATTGTATCTGACCTGAAATAAAAAATAAAAAAACGGAGGAAAAATCAGAACAGCTTTCAGAGAAATTGCTCCACAATTTCACAGATTCTTACAATTCATTAAATCATCAAAGAAATACAAGCAAAAAATCTCTAAGCAACACCATTCTTTCTAGATTTCTCCAAGCCATTTGGTTCCTTACACAGAGGAAAGATTGAGCAAATACTTTTTGCATATAGTTTCCTTAAGGAAATTGTTACTGCTATAATGATGCTTTACAGAAACATGAAAGCAATGGTTCACTCATCTTATGGTGACATCAACTTCTTTGAAATTGTTGCTTGAGTTTTTCAAGGACATACATTAGCGCCATATAGTTTTATAATCTGTCTTAGTTACATACTTTGAATGTCAGTTGACCTAATAAAAGAAAATGGTTTCACATTAAAAAGGCAAGAAGCAGACAATATACCACAGAAACTATGACAGATGCAGACTATGCTGATGATCCAGTGTTTCTTACAAATGCACTTGCCCAGTCTGAATCACTACTGCATAGCCTGGATCAAGCAGCCAGAGGCATTGATCTCTATTTATGATTGTGTCAATACCACATTAATGTTAACAAAACAAATAAAGAAAAAGCTAGATTGGAACTACACAAGAATAGTACATGATCTTTTGAACAAATCCTGGAAGCAACACCCCATTAAACAACAGCTGTACGACCCCTTATCTCCCATCTCACAAACTAAACAAGTAAGAAAGACATCTGGGACATTGCTAGAGAAGTAATGACAAACTAATGTTCACTTATAGACTCCTACAGTGTTGGCTGACCAGTGGGGACTTATCAGCTCTCCATGGACGTTGGGTGCAGTCTCGGGAACCTAGCTGAAGTAATGGATGATTGGGACAGATGGTGAGAGAGAGTCAGGAAATTCCATGCTGTCAGCGTGATTTGATGATATATACATTTAAGCATGTTTCATTTAATAGTAAAGACAAATTTTTTCTGTATGGTTTATTTAAAACCCTTTTGAGTTTCCTAATAAGTGTCTTGGTTTCAGGTTGGAATTGGTGGATGAATTTACCAAAATTGTCCCAACTGCTGCCTAACTATATGTATATATACATACATATATGTATATATATATATATATATATATATATATATATATATATAATTTTTCTGAATTTGTATTGACAATGTGTTAATGACTACTGTTTGACTTATGTTATATTTTGCTTATTATTTTCTTGGAATCATTTTATTACCACTATACTAATAAATTTGATTAGTAAAACTTACGTAATCTATCTTATAACTTGCTGATGAACGCATTTGATTATCAAAGTTAGTGTTGTAGTTTTAGCTGTGCTTAATTTTCATGTAAATTGATGTAACTTGGCTAAGTTTTTATGCTCTCAGTATATCAATATGACATTTACTTTATTTTTTAAGCTATTGAAAGATATTTTCAGTGACAAATATTTTACTGAACTCTGTCCGGGATGACTGATGATAACAGCTTTTTATTTTTTATTTTTTGAGTACACAGAGAGTTTTTTTTACAACCTTGCAGTGGAAAATATTTTATTAATGATTAACAGAGGTACCCTAGCAATGCTTGGGGGGTGGGGAAGCAACTAAAAAACAAACTCTGCATTGTTTTAATGAAATAATTCTGGTGTATATTTTAGGTAAATTTTACTAGTTATAGAAGTATTAGATTATTTTATGAGAACATCTTATATATATATATATATATATATATATATATATATATATATATATATAAACACAGATTTGTAGACCTACTTATTTTGAAAATACATATATACATTTTATAGTATTGAATTAATTTAGAGAGCTATTGCAATGCAAAATAATTATTTGAGTCTAATTAATTTCAAAGTAAAACTTCATCATAAGAAACTTCCTTCTTTTTTTTTTTTATAAATAAACACGATGTTGGAGGTTCAAATTTATATATATATATAATATATATATATATATATATATATATATATATATATATATATATACACACACACACACGTTTATACTATTAATCATTTATCCTATTTACCAACCCCTCTGCTCAGGCAGGATATGATACCAGGTCAATTTTTAAGCGGAGTTTAACAGGTTTGAATTCAGAGTTTTCCTTCTCCTAGACTAGTTGCCTCACCAAGGCTGAAGAACTCAGTCTGCCCTACTATTTACCCATAGCTGGAGGGAGAATAATTGGATTCATACCTTTCCCAAGAGTATTAGTGCTATGTGAAATGCAATCAGTCTCATCGAGGATTTGAACTCCTGTCGCCGTGTCCATTTCCTATGACGATAACCATTACACCAAATATATAGTGTACTTTTTCTATACTTATTTGTGAACATTCAATGTGGAGCTGGCCATGTAAAAAACATGGTTCTGATCTTGTCAGTCCCACATTTATAAGACCAAAAAGTATATTTATACTTCATAAGTCCTTATCTCACTCTATTTGGCCAAAGTCTAGTCAGCTGGGGCTGTAGAATACACTGACTGCATCTCTGCAGACAGGTAAGACCCCCCCCCCTTCCAACAAGTGTCCTAGATATGATATTAAACATTCTAATGGTGAGGAGCTTTGGGGAATGCAGAGTACCTCTTCATTGTCATTGTTCCAACATTCACTCTGGCCTGGAGTAGTAGCACCCAATAGGGTCTTATCTATGGGTCAAATAGAAAAGTTTGTCATTTAAACTGTGTGCAAAGAAATGTCTTATGCTAAATTGAATTGTTTGAAATAGAACTGTTTGATCATTTAACTGTGTGTAAACAAATGACTGATGTTTAATTGAATTGTTCATGATACATAGCAATACTTGGAACCATTTAACTTTGTTGACATGCTAAATTGAATTTTTAGAAGTAGAACTGTTTGATCATTGTGTATCTACAAAATGTGTTTACAAATCATATGTAATTTAATATATGTAAAAACACGATTTGACATTGAATAATTAATAATGGTTGGTATGCCATAAAACCAATCCAAACTATTGCAAATGTATTTGGAATGTATTTGGCTAGAAATAGCATATTTTACTGTTTTTTTCCTGTTATGTAAAATGACCTTCAGAGTTCAGCTTTGAATAATCTGTGTTGAAGCCTATGGTCATATCAGTATCAATACCTCCTCCCCCCCAAAAAAAAGTTCTGGGTTTTTTTGGTGTAGACCTTAAACACACAAATATACAAACTTTATTATTGTAATTTAGGTCAAAAGTGAATCAAATTTCAATTTTGATAAAAATTTTTTAATCTAATTGTTCTGATTCATCCCCACTTATTTAATCATTTTTTCTATTCAAATATTTTGGCTGATGCATTCTTTGGCCTTCTTCATTGCCTAAAATTTTGAGATGAGTCATTATTTTTTAAAAAGTTTTAAGTTTTTTAAACAGAAGAGATTTTCTCATCTATTTTGAATTTTATTAGTATGTTTCATGCAAAACATCTTTGAGAAAAGAAAGAAAAAAGTCAAAAGGAAAATAAAATTCTAATTAAGTTATTTTTTAAGTTTTTCCCTAAAATAGCAAACATAAAAGTTAGAAATTAATATTACAAAACTATTTCTGAATTTATTTGTATGTTACTAAACTTTTTCTTCTGCCCGTTTATAATTTATATAAATGCTATCATATAATTTCAGGGGAAAATAAACTTTTAATTTTTGGTGTTAAGATATTAAAACATTTACTTGAAATACTATAGGTTATCTTTTATTGATACTTGACACTTAAGATTTTATATTATTTTCTTTTATAGATATATTGCTTGATAAATATCGTATGTGTTCTCATATCATGTAACATTATGGTATAAAAACAGCTGCAAACATCTAATAATATATTGACTAAACTGATATATATACCCAAAGATCACGTAACTGTTCAATCAGCATCCTTTTTTTGAAAAAGTATCATGTGATTGGCACAGGCAATGATGTTTAGATGGGTGGAATTTCTAGGAAATACAACAGATTGAAAGATGATAAAAGCAAAAAATTTACCAAAACACTCCAGAGAAAAAATAAATAAATAAGGGAGCAAAGGAAAAGTAAAAGGAAGAAAGAAAAAATTGAACAGTTATATGATCTTTGTGTGTGTGTGTGTATATATATATATAAATATATATATATATATATATATATATATATATATATATATATTCTTTTCCTTTGTTATTGTATTTTATTAAAACATCCATCATTGTTCTAGCAACACTTGTTTCACCATCTTAAAGTCCTATACTAAAACTGAATCATTTTAATGTTGACTTTCCTTTATGATAAATTCATTACTTTTGGATTGCTTTGTTTTTCTATTTTCTTTGTGTCTGTGAATGTTGATTGTGGGTTGTCTGTTCCTTATTAATGGCCAGTTTAGATTATTCTAACTGGAAACTAATTGTCTAAATCTCTGAGACAAATCTTGATGATTTTTATCAGTAAGAGTTTTTGGACTATTGTCTTTTTCATTTTTCGGCCACTGTATCCTCTGGCCTTCCTCAGGAGTTTCCTGTTTATCTGGGCATAGAAATGATTCAACCTGGGAAATCATTTTTAAACTAATTCTTATTTCTATTGCTATTGTGTTAATTATGGTTGGTTAATTTGCTTAACTGCTGGATCGATAATGATTAGCAAATCAGCTAAATTTATTATGATCTAAAATGAATTTTTATTTTTGTGTGTTTGAGAGACAGGTAGGAATTTCACCATTAAGGTGTGTAGATGTTTATGCTGAATTTATTTATAATTTATTGCCACTTCATGTTTGATACAGTTATATTTACAATATATTTTGCATTTATCAACAAATTCAGATATTTATAAATAAAATTATTCTATCATATATCCTTAACATAATCATTAAAGAATTTATATTATATAGAAAGTAGGTGATTTAATTTGTGTTGATGGTTCACACACTGAATTTGAATTTGAGTTGCACATTTATTCTTATAAATTTGTATTTTTATACTTCATATGCAAGAGAGTTGTGCTTAATGTAATCGTTATCGTTATTTAAAAATGGAATTGGTGATCCAAGTTAAAATTCTGGATGAGGCTGTTCCATTTCACTTTGTCTTTGGGAAGGAATGAATCTTTTCTTCCCTAAGATATGAGTAAACAGTCGGGTAGACTGGGTTCTTTAGCCATGGTACAGTAACTTGTTTAAGAGAAAAAAAACTCTGAATTCAAGTATGTTGTACTCTGCTTAAAAATTTACCTTGTATCACATCCTGCTTGTGGTAGAGGGGCTGGGTAAAAATGTACTTCATATCAAAGGTGGGGTGTCTGTAGTGTAATGGTTATTGTTGTTGGAAATGGATATGGTGGCCAGAGTTCAAATCCTGGATGAGGTTATTCACATTTCACAGTGCTAATACCCTTAGGAAAGGTATGAATCCAACTATTCTCCTTCCAACTATGGGTAAATAGTAAGACAGACTGGGCTCTGTAACCTTTGTATGATAACCAGTCTAGAAGAAGGAAAACTCTGAATTCAAACCCGTTGAACTCCTTTAAAAACTGACCTTGTGTCACATCCTGTTTATATAGAGGGGTTGGTAAATACATAATTTATATCAAAGTTTTTATCTCACTCTCTTGAGTTTTACTGTTTGTTTATAATTATTCAGATGAATTCATTTGTAAATTTTACGAGTAAAAGCTTGTAAAATTTATAGCCCTGTCAGCAGGGTTTAGAATATGTATAGAACTGTATTTCCTGCTGAGGGATAAGACTCCCTTGAAAATGTGGTGTTCTGGATATGCATCTGATGGTGTGGCTCCAGTTCTGGAGATCTGAGGAGTGTGGAGTACCCATTCATTGTCATTATTCCTATGTCTACTCAGATCTAGTGTGGTTGTATCTGGTAGTTTCTATAAGTCATGTAGTGGTACAAAAACTGTTTGTATTTGACGTGCCCCCCCCCCCCGAAAAAAAACCGTTAAGAAACAATTGCACAAAAAAGCATAAATATAAATGTACAATGAACTTGATCACTTTATCTCTCAGCATAAAATAACCCTAGACAGGTTGACATGCTCTTAAAATTAGTCATTGTAAAATGTTGAAATAAATTAACCTTGGAATGTGTTAACTGATTTTTAAAAAAAATTTTTATTAGTCTTATTTTGCTTTCAATTTCATTTATTTACTTATTTATTTATTGCAGGGGTTTTCCAATGGGCATTAGTCAAGGTGTAATGCCAGGAATGGTTCCTGGACAGATGATAGGTGGAATGCAGCCCAATGCTCGGCCTCCTGATGACCAAAAGAAAGGTCGACACTTTCATGAGCAACAGATGAAACTAAAACTCCTGGGAACCATGGGAATGACTTCTACAGATCCTGATCGCATGATAGAATCCATGTTTGGAAAGATGTCCAAAGCTAAACCCAAGCCAGCAGCCACCAATACAACAGGTATAGAAAGATGTTTCCTATTAACTGGTGTAGAAAGTATCTTCAGCAAACCAATATACACTCATTTATGTTCCCTATGCAATCCCATCAGAACTGAACATGATATTTGATCTGATATAAATCTCCCTTTCTTGCTTAAATAGCCCCTTGTAAATTTTTTTCTTGACCCACAGAACTTCCATGGGTCCAGCTAGTTTGAATGATTTCCCTCACATGGTAAAAAAGATTTTTAAAAAAGTTCTGAGAACTATTGCGTCATCATCATCACACAACTACCACTGATTACTTGTAAATATATTAAAAAAACTCTTCTGTTCACCAAAGCAGAATACTAAATAACTGGTTCTGTTATCTTTAATTTTAATTTCAGCCATTGATAGTGACCCAGACAGTTTTGGAGATTTTATGCAAGGGCCTTCTTCAACATCAGATTCAACTTCTTCACACAAATCTGGGTCCACTGATAGCAAACAAGGAGGAGAAAAACGGAAGAAATCAACAACCAGCACTACCACTGCAAGTAGTAGTACTAGCAGTAGTAGTACTACTGCTAGTGACACCAGTTCTAAGAAAAAAGCAGATGAGAAAAAAGGTAAGTTCAGTTATTTAAAAAAAAAAAAATCATTATTATTGATTTAAATATGCTTCATTTTGTTGCAGTAACTTAGCCCCTTAACTGACTAGTTTTTTGAGTTACCTCCCTTAATAGACTAGTTTTAGAGTTATGTCCCCCTTTTTTTCTTTTTTTTTTTTTAGTTTTTTAAGCGTATGTAACAGGAATCAAAATTTTGTTTGTTTTTTTTTTTTACTCATTTATTTTGCTTCACACCCTCACTGTCCCCCCCTCTAATATTCCAAAAGTTTATATTGAAATGAAAAAGGATGAAAAAAAGTTGACAAATATACAGGGCTAACATCAGTAATTTACCTGATTTCATCTTTAAAGTTAGAATGCTGTTGCATAAAAACAGGTTTAACTATAGCCATATCGGTACTACTGTATGGTTGGACCACTTGGACTCTAATTAAACTCTTGGACGAAAAGCTTGATAGGAACTATGCCAGGATTCTATATGCTGTTTTGAACAAATCCTAGAATCAGTTCCTTACAAAACAATAGCTGTATGGCCACTTGCCTCCCATATCACAAACCATCCAGCAAGACATGCTGGACAAGTGAGGGCAAACTCATAACTGACATTCTTCTACAGATATGGATATAGCAATGTTGGCCTACCAGTAAAAACTTATATACATCAGCTGTGTAGATATTGGATTTAGAGGACTAAGCAAGAATGATGGCTGATAGGGATGTATGATGAGAGAGTCAAAAGAATCTGTGCTGTCAGCATGCCTTGATAATGATTTATTTATATAGCTAGACTCTTCACTAATGAGTATAGAATATATTATATTATGGTAATTTACCAAGCTTTTGCTTAGATGTAGCACAAGGCTGCATGAATTGGGCACCCAATGAGAATCAAACTCACTCGTGTAGGTTTGCTAGTCTACCTTGCTAACCATTACACCACCCGAGTTGCCCCGAATATATATAAATATATATATATATATTATATTATGACTACAATATAATCTCCACATTTTGTTTAGAAATAACTAAAATTATTAGAGTTGTTGTTATTCTCTTGAGAAATTAGTGCTGTACAAGACGTTCAGATTGCTATGAGTGCTATGCAAGACTTTATAATTGGATTTGTTCTTCCAGTAAAATGTGAAAGTATCCAAATTTTTTTGGTTCAATCTAAAATCAGAGAGCTACTTTATGATCAAGTTAACTCGGGGTATTCTAAAAGAATAACATTTTTTAAAATATACCTACTTGAAATAATCTATTAAAGGATTAAATGCTTGGGATAATCCATTAAGGGACTGGATATTTGGGATAAACTATGAAGTGGTTAAATGCTTCTGACAATCTATTACATGTTTAAACATTCAGGATAATCTATTAAGGGTTTAAATAGTTGGGATAATTCATTAAGGAGTTGTGTGCTTGGTATAATCAATTCAAGGATTAAATGCTTAGGATAATCCATTCAAGGGTTAAATACTTGGGATAATCCACTCAAGGGTTAACCCATCATGAAGAATGAAATATAAAAATATACCATTTAGTTCAAAGTTATATCTTAATGATTTAATTATAGTGTTACATTTTTTATCATTAAGGGTTTTCGGACTATTGCCTTCATCTTTATTGTTATTTCCACAACGTTTCGGCCGATATATCCTCCGGCCTTCTTCAAATGTTTGTCGAACTCGGGAACCTTCATGGAACTACTATTGAATCCATGGGGGTCGCCTGTTCTGATTCTGTTAGCCATAACCGGGTACAAGTGTTCAGTATTCCTGTATTGTTACTCACCTGCAGTCAGGATTGAACCTGCAACCACCAGATGATTGTCTCTTTAGAAGCTTAGGGAACCAACGTCTATAACCGTTACACCATGTGTCCAGCAGGACACATAGCGTAACGTTTAAAGTTCTGTGTAGGTTCCTGAGTTCAACAAACACTTGAAGAAGGCCGGAGGACATATCAGCCGAAATGTTGTGGAAATAACAATAAAGATGAAGACAATAGTCTGAAAACCCTTAATGATAAAAATCATCAAGCTTCATCTCAGAAATTTAGACAACTAATAATGTTACATGTTTATATAAAAGAATAATTTTATTAAAAACAAAATACTGAAGACTTTTGCATGATGGATATTTCTTATTCTTCACTATTTATATTTCTCGGCAAAGGTATATTGGATCATTTATATCATTATATACATTGCTTTTTTTGTGTATCTATTTCTTAAATGGTCTTTTTTGTATGTTTGAAGTTTTATGATTATGAAATTTTTCTCTTATAGATTTGATGGCCATGATGCTACAATACTCTGACCTAAAAGTATCCCAGAAACCAAAAACATTTCAGAAGAAGACACTTAGGGATGTTAACCCAATACCTACATTTACAGCAAAAACTACTTCATATACAACTAGTGAACGGTCACGGAAATGGGAAGATGTTGATGACACTTTGTCTGGACTTTTTAAAACAGAAGGTTAGATATATTCTCTTTTTTTTTTATTTATGTATTTATACCACCTCTCTACAACAGGCAGTATTTGATCAATTTATAATTAAAGTATAACTGAATGAAGAATTTTTCTTCTCTTAGACTGGTCTACCCTACTATTTTACCCTTAGCTTGGGAAAAAGAGATTGATTTGTGCCTTTCCCAAGGGCATTAGCATTAATCAAAACACAAACAGCCTCATCTAGGATTTGAACTTGGCTTACCAAATCCATTTCTTAAAACAATAACCTTTACATAAGCAACACCTCTCCATTCCTTTTTTATTTATTGTTAAAAGCTCAAATCCTTGAAACTTTCTGTTTTAGCAGGATCATTGGACAGAAACATACAAATTTCAAAATAGTAAATATTCCTTTTTTTATTCATTATTTATCATCATCATCATCATCATCATCATCATGTTGTGCCGCCAGTACGGATATCCCTGACCCTCTCTCGCCACTTCTCCCTATCATTCATCGCCTCCGGCAGGTCTTCAGGGTTACATCCTGTTTCCTCACATAGTTGCTGTATGTAAGTTCGTGCTGGTCGTCCTGCTTTTGCACATCCATATGTGGGGGTCCACAGGAGTACATCGCTTATGAGCTCGTCCTTGCTTCTCCAGCAGTATCCCGCGTGTCTGGTTCGTCTAACTTGTATAGTTTTCGTTATGGGGGGCAAGTGTCCGTATAGTTGGTGTCTCGTGGGGTGTTGTCGCCAGGACTTGTCCAATACTGCTCTCAACATTCTTGTGTAATTTCCGTCTAGTTTTTTATACTAAACAGAAACTTACAGGGATTTGATCTTTTCCATAGATATTGATTTGATGTCTGGTTCCAATCTAGCAAAATAGCAGATGTTTTTACTATTATACATTTTTCATTCAGACTAGTTTCCTCATCTTTGTTGTCTTTATTACAACAATTTGGTCCCTTTACCCTGAGGCCTTCTTTCTACCTGAATTTCTCAAATGAGATGTTCTTACTATTATACATTGATTCATTCCCACCATTTTCCTCATCTTTGTTGTCTTTATCACAACATTTTAGTCCCTTTACCCTGAGGCCTTCTTTCTATCGGAATTTCTCAGATGAGATGTTCTTACTATTATACATTGATCCATTCCCACCAGTTTCCTCATCTTTGTTGTCTTTATCACAACATTTTGGTCCCTTTTCCCTGAGGCCTTCTTTCTATCGGAATTTCTCAAATGAGATGTTCTTACTATTATACATTGATTCATTCACACCAGAATTCTAATCTTTGTTGTCTGTATCCTGTTTTGGCTGTTATTTATAATATAACATGAAATAAAATATCTATTTGGAAATTGTTCCTTAAAGATATTACTTAATTTTATCTAATTATTTTCACTGTCTTGAAATTAATATAAAAACTTTTTTTTTTCTTTTTTTTTTTTAAAAGCTTGATAGTAATTAAATGCAATCAATCAGTAATGTATGTTGTTTCATAAATATCTCTAAGTATGTCTTGCTTATGAAAAAATAATTCATAACTAATAAGTATCATATTTACCAACCCTTCCGCTCGGGCAGGATATGATACAAGGTCAATTTTAAGCGGAGTTTAACAGGTTTGAATTCAGAGTTTTCCTTCTAGTTGCCTCACCAAGGCTGAAGAACCTAGTCTGCCCTACTATTTACCCATAGCTGGTGGGGGGAGAATAATTGGATTCATACTTTTCCCAAGGGTATTAGTGGTATGTGAAATGCAATCAGTCTCGTCCAGGATTTGAACTCGTGTCGCCATGTCCATTTCCTACGACGATGACTATTACACCACAGGTACCTCTGCTTCATAACTAACAAGTATGTTTAATAATGTATAAAGAAAATTGAAGTTTTTTTTTAATGAAATTTTTTTTATGCATTACTCATGTAGCTATTGCAGATTTATAAGAAGAATTATTTTAATACTGAATAAATGAAAGAATGAATGAACAAATGAGGAGGTGACTGGTCGTAATCATTCATTTATTAATCACTACAAACCTTGACCTTTGATGTTTTTAAATGTCAGTGTTGAGAGGTGGAATAAGTATTTACTTGTACAGCTTAATTCTTTTTCTCTTACCTATATTCCATTGTAGCATTTAGATATCATTGAAAGCACTTTTCAGACAACTGATTGAACATTCTTATTATTATTGTTTAGCAAACATTTCAATTGATCCATTCTACGGCTTTCTTTAGATTGACCCTCCATATAGAAGGAGAAGTTTTTTTTGGTTTTTTATTTTTATTTTACTGGACTACAAAGCAAGAAAAAAGAACATTAGTAAACAAAATCACATTACCAGGAAAAAAAGAAACCCACTTTATCAGTTTAGATAGTGCAATTGAAGAAGGCCATTGAATAGTTGGTTGATTAGATGGCATATTGACAATTCATGGGTTATTTTATGTTAGAGCTAGTCTATTTTTTTTTTCAATTATATGGTTTCAAGTATTCCTATCTAATACTAATAATTCATTTAGTTATATAGTTTCAATTTTTTCAAGCAGTTACATGGTTTCAAGTAACTAATGATAATTTTTTTTCTCCTACACCCTCCTCTCTAATGATTTTGTTTTTTTTAACTCCTAAAACTGCTGTTCACAGTAGCCAAGGGGACTGTGAAGTAAAAATCATTTTAGTTATATGATTTATCAGTTAGGTACAAAATAAAAAAGTAGACTGAACTTTTTGGATTTGGTGGGCTACCAGTCTAGGAGAATGATCACTAAGAATTTAAAACAAAGATCTGGAATCTTTAAAGTGATCTTGTTCTGACAACTCAAAAAGTGACATGAATTTATTATATAAGTGACTCAACTGTGCACATGCCTTTTACTTAAATTTTAAAATTAAAAAAATGATACCTTCAGCCTTCTCATGTATGATGAATACTAAAAAATTATAAGGAGTATACTTAAATCTTTTTAAATAAGTTAAATGACAAAGATATTGATATTACATTAATATTCATGTTTGAATAATGATGATGATGATAATAATAATAATGACAACTAATAAATAACCTCACACGAGGAAACCTGGACATGGTTAAGAAAAGGAAATCTTAAGAGAGAAACAGAATCTCTCCTAATGGCAGCACAAAATAACGCCATAAGAACCAATCAAATCAAAATGAGAATAGATAAGATGCAACAGAATAGCAAATGTAGGTTATGTGGTGATAGAGACAAAATGATCAATCACAGAATAAGCGAATGCAGCAAATTAGCACAGAAAGAGTATAAGAATAAATATGACTGGATAGGCAAAGTGATCCACTGGGAGATATGAAAGAAATTTAAATTTGACCATACGAACATATGGCATATACACAACCTAGCGTTTATCCTAGAGAATGACACACATAAACTCGTATGGGACTTTGAAATACAAACGGATCACCTAATCTTAGTCAGAAGACCAGACCTTATTATAATCAACAAAAAAAAAGAGAACTTGCAAAATTGTGGACTTTGCTGTCCTGACTGACCACAGAATAAAACTGAAGGAAAGTGAAAGGAAGGATAAATACCTTAACCTTGTTGGGGATTGAAAAAAAAAAAAAACAGAACATGAAGGTGACAATTATACCAATCTTGATTGGTGCTTTTGGTACAGTAACTAAAGGATTATTAAAGGCACTGGAGGACTTGGAAGTTGGTGGATGAGTGGAGACCATCCAAACTACAACATTATTGAGAACGGCCAGAATACTGAGAAGAGTCCTGGAGACTTGAGGAGACTTACTGTCACTCAAACTTCTGTGAAAAACCATCAGCTAAAACTGATGTGAAAAATTCTCAAGGAGTACAGGGTGGAACGATAAAATTGTTGTCCTAAAGAAAACAACACTACAGCTTTATTTTAAAACTTTTATTGCAAAGCAATACTGAGTAGTAAGTTCAATTTTTACTGAGTACTCCATAGTTCTGCCCTTGTGCCAAATCAAGCTAATAAATGGTTTGATTTGGTTTCTTTATTTAATGGCCCATCAACTTTTGTGGATTATTCAATGCCAAAGCCATCCTTGTAGAAGAACAGCAGTGGTTCTATTTAACACATAGCTTAGGAGATAAGAGGGTTCATGCCTTTACCAAGAGTATTAGCATGATTAGAGTTTGAACTTGCTTATTATGATGTTACAGTCCAGCATGTTAACTTCTAAGCCATGGTTACTCCTCTGATAGATTTTTCTGTAGTTAAATCTGAAAGCCATTAAACCTTTTCTTGCTTGATATGTCGTGAATTTTATTTACATTATTGAGTCCATTTATTTTATGTTTATTTCAGAACAAACTCTACAAGAGTGTATGTGTTCCCACCAAGGCCAACAGTTACCCTCTACACCAGATAGTGGAAACACGACACCAACCATATCTCCTTACCCAGGTGGACCATTTCCAACCCTCCCAGCTTGGTGTTATATGGATGATGATCAACTGCCTCATGTTTACAGACAAGTCTATGAGGCTTCTTCCTCGTGAGTAATCCAAACTATCTTCTCTTCACATTTCATATATTATGTACTTAACCTATACTTGAAAGTGCATATTTGTCTTTTTACTTTTCTCTATATTGAAAGATAGCTTCTACTTTTAAAACAATTTAATAATGCAAGTTGTTGAATTTGTACAATATCACTTCTAAATATGTACACTTCTTTTTCATTTTTTAATAAAATTTTTTTTTTTTCCAAGCCAAATATATTTGTATTTATTCCCCCACTCCTTGTGCACAAGCAGGATGTGATACAAGGTCAATTTTTAAGTGGAGGTTAACAGGTTTGAATTCAGTTTTCCTTTTCCTGTATTGGTTACCATACCAAGGATGAAGACTCCAGTCTGCTCTAGTATTTACCCATAGCTGGAAGGAGAATAGTTGTATTCATATCTTTCCCAAGTGCTATGTGAAATGCAAACAGCCTGTCCAGGATTGAAACTCAAGTCACTGTGTCCATTTCCTATGATGATAACTATTACATCATTTGTGGCTCCAAACCAAAAATAGGATTTTTATTGTTTCTACTTGAACATAATACAGTCAAAATGGATATAATTAGCTATCATTTATTAAGTAAACTTGATAGTCAAAAATAAAATTGAATACGTATATATATTCCCCTTAACACCTATTGTTTTGACCCCCTCTGCCCTTACCTGAGAATTTGAATTTTTTTTCTCCTCGTACACATATGAACTGTAATTCCACATTTGCTGTTCCGCAACCTCAAGTCTAACATGTAAAAAGTCATTTGATGAGACGGAGAGTATAATAATATTCTCCGGTAAAATAAATTTATAATGACAACTTAACCAGGTTTGAGTTTCCTTCTAATTGCACTATATATATATATATATATATATATATATATATATATATATAGTGCAATTAGAAGGAAACTCAAACCTGGTTAAGTTGTCATTATAAATTTATTTTACCTATATATATATATATATATATATATATATATATATATATATATAAAAGTATTTTGTAATTTTATATATATATATATATATATATATATATATATATATATATATATATATAAAAGTATTTTGTAATTTGTTTGAAGCATTGTACAAATTATTTCATTTTATTGTATTGAATTAGAGGCCTATTGCAATGCGAAATGATAATTATTTGAGTCTAATTAATTTCAAAGTAAAACTTCATCATCAGAGACTTTTTTTTATAAATGAACACAATGTTGGATATTCAAATTGCAATGGCCTTCTAATTTTTTTCTATTTAATGAAGCACCTTTTTTCATTGTATTTCAAAAAGAAATTTTCTTTCTTTTAATTCTAGAAATGACTATATCCTGACTGATAAACTCTATCCAATCCTGCTACTGAGTGGGCTACCTCGACAAACTCTCCGTGAAATTTGGGAAGTGTGCAATATGACGACTCCAGGACAACTTATGAAACCAGAGATGTACTTTATGTTAACATTGATTGCTATTGCACAGGTACACTGTTTATATCAATAATTGGGAAAGTTTTGTTTGGTTATCCTCTATTGACATCTGAAAGGTTTTATATAGAGCTACCAAATTTGGTATGCATACACAGGGGTAAGTTTTGATGCTAAAAAATATCTTTGTAAGGAAAGAAAAGTTCTCATTGAGAAAGTAGGGGTATCTAACGATAATCTATGGGAAGCCATGTTGCTTCAAGATGTAACTAATCATACAAATTTAAATTTCTAAACCACACAAGAAAAAAAAAGTTATTTGTTGTGAAATTTGTTCAGTGGTCGTACATTAGGATCCTATGTTATGGGTCAAATAGATCTGGTTTGGTTTAGTTTCTTTGTTCAATGGTATATCAACTCTTGTGGGTTATTTAATGCCAAAGCCATCCTTGTAGAAGAACAGTAGTGGTACTATTTAACACATAGCTGGAGGGATAAAGTTTGGTTTCTTTGTTTAATGGCAAATCAACCTTTGTGGGTTATTTAATGCCAAAGCCATCCTTGTAGAAGAACAATAGTGGTACTATTTAACACATAGCTGGAGGGATAAGGTTTGGTTTCTTTGTTTAATGGCATATCAACTCTTGTGGCTTATTTAATGTCAAAGTGATCACAGTATTGTAGTATTTAACAAATAGTTAGGGGTTCATACTTTTCCCAAGTGTATTAATCTGAAAGTGACTGGAGTTCAAATTCATTTACTATGGTATCATATTTACCCAACCCCTCCGCTTGGGCAGGATATGACACAAGGTCAATTTTTTAAGCGGAGTTTAACAGGTTTGAATTCAGAGTTTTCCTTCTAGACTAGTTGCCTCACCAAGGCTGAAGAACCTAGTCTGCCCTACTATTTACCCATAGCCCTCTATTTACCCCTTTATTATGATATCGTTGTCCATTATGTTAGCCATGGGGATGACCAACCCCCATTTCAAGTAGATCTGTTGAAAAAATTTTTATTACTGTGTGCAAATTATTATGAATAGTCACAATAGTACTTGAAGTTGAAATTGTTTAATAAGGATTAGTTTTATTTGTTACTTGAAATCATATAATTGTTTTCAAATTATTGATGTTTGATAGGATGACTTGAAATCATACAACTAAGTGCAAACAAAAAACATGCTATAGAACATTAAAAATATAATTATGATTACAATTAAACATTTACAAATAAATCAAATTTTGGTATTAAAGAACCCATAAGTTAATATGCTGTTACAGAAATTAATCAAACCTAAAATTATTATTCCTATTTAATTAAATATTACCTATTTGATTTATAGGTAGTTTTTAAAGCTGGAGATATGAAATAATTACTTAACACTGCTATATAATTAAAACTAACAATAAAGTTGCAAAAAAATGTTTAAACATTTTTTTTCCACTTTATTGTTAGTTTTAACTGATAATTTTATGCATCATTTACTCAAATAATAATCAGCTTTGATTCTAGTTTTGATCTATTTGCTGTATGCGTGTCCTTCAACTAATATTGCATCATTAAAGTCAAATAAAAAATATCCATATTTCTAGTGCAATATATGAAATATGTGTGTGTCTTTTAGTTAAGATATTTTGTGACATACATAAAACTTTAGTCTGAATTAATCTTAAACATAGCTACTCCAGGTTTTTTTTTCTTTGTTATATTTATTAAAAGAAAAAGTTTTTGGTAAACCCAATGGGGCCTGAGTGTACAATTAGGAAATATTCCTGTGGATATTTTAAATGTTTTTAATTGATTGTATCAAGTTGAATTATTTTTTTATTAAGTTTTGCTTAGTCTGACACATAGGCTTTAGTTTGCTTATAGTACCTGCTGTTTCCAAGTGGTTACCCATCTAAATACTGATCAGGATCATCACTACTTAACTTCAATAGTGAGAACTAGTGCTTTTAGTGTAGGTTGACTGTAGTCAAGTTGGTGTCTGTATTTTTTTTTTTTTTTACATATAAATCAAAATTTTAGTCATTTATAAAACTAGTGTCAAATTTTATCATTATCATATACTAGATGACCTACAAACCTGTTGGGTTCTCATTGTAACAGTGGTCCATGATGATATTGATACTTTTATTTAGGAAGGAGTGAAAGAGCCTAATTAGAATTTCATAGTTATCAGCTATCCATGATGATATGATGCTTCTATCTAGGAAAGAGTGAAAGAGCCTAATTAGAATTTCATAGTTATCAGCTATCCATGATGATATTGATGCTTTTATTTAAAAAGCACTTAATGATTTTCTAGAGCGAGTCTAAAGTTTTGCAATATTTTGGTATATGCTAGTTTGCAGCATGTATATCACATGACCATAGCAATTCAAGCTGTGGTAGATACTTGCTATGTTTGTTATTGTGGTAGGTGATGTACTGACTCATTGTGCGTTGCTTTATTCTGTATGTTACTTAAAAGCTATACAGACGAATGAGTAACTTAGCCTAATTCAGAAATTTGCTATCTTGGTCAAGTGTGGCTTGTCACCTTCACAATTATACCAAAAGCATCCAGTACTGCTAAATTGTGCCTCATGTTACCAAAATATTGCAAAACATTTGATTCACCCTTGTAATTAGTATTTCATAGTTACTTCTTTTATATAGTGAACTTGGATGATTAGATAGGATCAGCAAAATGCAAACCCCTATAAAATTATCATTCACTTGCAAATTAGATTGGAGATTTCTTTATTCTTTAAGAGCATTTTAAGCATATTGCTTTTATAAAAATATGAAGTACTAGTTTTATTGGATTACAGTTGCATATTATATTTTGAATATTAGTAAAAATTCTCATTGTTTTTTACACAATGAGAATTTTAGTAATTTACAAAGCTCTTTGCTTCAATGTGACACAAAGCCAAATAAATGGGGCACCCAATAAGACTCGAACTCACTCGTGTAGGTTTGCTAGCCCAGCTTGCTAACCGTTACACCACCAGAGGTGCCCACAATGAGAATTTTAGTAATATTCAAAATATGGCTGTGTGCGTAATGTTCTTTAATAAAGGTTACTGGGTTCATTTACTAATTATCTACTAGCTAGGACCTACCTGGTTGTTTTTTTCGGAGGAAAGGAACGTTCTCATCAAAAGTTTTAAGTATTTGAACGGTGTGCACAAATCAAAGGTACTACAAATTTATTTTTACTGTAGTGTATGAGCTAGTATGCAAATAGTAAGTCAGGAAGTACTTTGATAGATATGATGGAAACTAGGTGTTAGAGAAAATAAAATTTTTTCATAATGAGATTCCCAGAATTTTTCATTGATACTTTATGTGTATATTTATGATTGCATGGGATTGATAGATGTGTGTATGTATAATTGATAGATGTATATATTTAATAGATATAAGTGTGTAATTACATACACATGTCCATGATATATAATGATATGCATGCTTGTACATATGATGTATACAGAATGTGCTTGCATATATATATATATATATATATATACACAGAGATGAAAAAAACACAAGGTCTTCAAAGGATGATTTTATTCATAGAATTCTATAAATAAAATCATCCTCTTAAACTTTGGTTTTTTAACTCTGAACATTTTCATACTGTTGGATTTATTTCCAGCTTTTTCACAGATATATTATGAATATATATATATATATATATATATATATATATATATATATAGACATGTTGAGTGAAAAAACATGTTGCTTTGGGGTGTGTATCATCTTGGATTTCACTACCCTTTAGCAGTGAGAATAGTGCACTAAGATTCTACTTGTGAGAAAAGAAATATTTGAGTTAATTCATGTGATGTCACCATATTAAGAAACATATTCCAATAAGTTTTAATGTTATGACTTATTGAAATCAAGGATTTATATATCATGAATATATATGTTGAGCAAAAAACCTGTTGCTGTGGGGTGAGCATCATCTTGAATTGCATTGCCTTCTTGCAGTGGGAATGGTGCATAGTGATTATGTTGGTGATAAAAGAAATAGTTTGAGTTAATGCAGGTGATGTCACCATATTCAGAAACATATTCCAATAAGTTTTCATGTTATGACTACTTGAAATCAAGGATTTATATATCATGAATATACATGTTGAGCAAAAAAAATATGTTGATGTTGCAATGGGAATGGTGTACAAAGATTCTGCTAGTGTTATGATTGCTTGTAATTAAGGATTTATATATGAATACATTTATTTCATATATATGTATATATCATGAATGTATAATACAGCATTCTGTATGTTTTTGTTGGATATAAGAACTTACTTTATTATTATCATAATGATGATGATTATATATATATAATGTATGATTCTTCACAGAACAATCAAGGAGTCCCTTCAATAGAAATTCTCAACCAGTTACATTCTCCTCTAATTCCCTACTTCAATCAAGCATCTGCAAGTCAAATGGCCACATCAGCACCATCCCAAACATGCCCAACAAGTACTGTCCCTTCTACTCATCTCATGGTTCCTCCCCGGCCATCACTACCACAAGATATGCCACCTGCCTGCTCTGGAATGCCACAACACCCAATCACCTCAACGAATATTCCTATGAGTGGGAATCTACAATATTCGGCTGCTTCACGAACAACCTTAGAAACAACATTTGGTAGGTGCTTCTTTTTTAAACATTCCACACCTTTATTAATTTTTAAAATGAAAACCTATAATTGTAACACAGTATTTTTTCTGTCTAGATCGGCTTTTTGTATCAGTGGGCAAGGATAACTCTCTTGCCTTCTGACAAGGATCAAAGAGCAACTTTTCTGTCTATATCATTCAATATCTCTTACCCTCTGACTGGGATCAAAAAGTGACTTTTTTGTCTACATCAGTGTAGTATCAGTGGGCTCTGACTAGGATCTCTTGCCCTCTGTCTAGGATTAAAATGTTACTCTCTTACTCGGATCAGTGTAGTAACTGTATATTCCACCTAACTCAGTATTTCCAGAGTTATTTTTGTCTATGTATTTTTACATCATACTGGGTATTTAGTCAAAATATTTGACAAAAATCCAACAATTTTATTTGTTAGGAGAGAATATTAAACATCTCTCTTGTTACTTTCAACCTCTAGAGTGATGGCTTTTCTGTGTCATCTACTGTTCTTGAATATTTCTAGGCAACAGAGCCACCATTCCCAATGCCTGGAAGGTCCCAAGAAAACAACAAGCTGAGAACATTTTTAGAGAGAAAACATTTTGCAAATAGAAATTTTTGCCAAAAGTTTATGTATCAGAAATATCATATTTAGTGAAATTGCTTAGAACTTAAACAACCAACTTTCCTTGGCCTTTTTGTTTCAATTGAAGTGTGGTATCTGTTTATCACCTTCATCCATGTTCTTGTCTTTGGGCAAAACATAAAAAATAAGCTGATCCTAGTCCCAGGGATTCAAGATGGGAAGGTTTGATTGACATCTGTGTAACAATGATCCTGGAGAAAGTAATTTTTTAACTTGCCCATGCGTGCATAATCAATTTAATGAGAAAGACTGACTACGTATTGCTTATTACACATGAGAAAATGTTAAATATTTTAATATTTATTAATTGTAGTTTAGTTTGTTACAAGGCCATTACAAGGTAGGCACTCAATGAGGATTTTTTATTCAACTTTTCTAATCAAAATCCTTCATTCATTCCTGAATGTAAGCATGAATATAATTATGGACAACTGTTACAGGAACCCAACAGGTTCATGAGTCATTTAGAAACTAACTAATCATTACTACATTGATATTTACTAAACTTAGTTAAAGACTAAATTTGAAATTCTTGAATAGCTGTAAGATTTCATTTACTATTTAATCACTGATTAATTTACTTAACTACAACATATACTGTATTTTTCTTTAACTGCATATAGAATGATTTCACTATTTTTTTCTCCTGTGCAGGTCTGACACACAGTCCACAACTAAGTGCAACTTCTTACAATAATACCCTAACTTTCAACACCTTTTCTAAGGAAAGCTGCAGTCAAGTTACACCTACAGCTGACATTTATGGAGATGATGACTTTGCTGATTTTCAGGCTGCTCCCAAAATAACGTCTGGTAAGGATCTACATTCTCATAATAATAAACAACTTTTAAAAAGGTTTTGAAAACTGTTGTCTATTTCTTTACTTTCACTTCCTTTTCCTTTCCTTTCTTATCTGATTCTTTCTTTTTCACTCCTATCACTTTCCTTTTTTTTCCCTTTCTATTCCTTTTCTTTGATTTTTTTCCTTTCTCTTTCTTTTCTTTTCTTTCCCAGCCCTTTTTCTTTCTTTTATTTCCCATAATTTTTCTTTCCATTCTCACTTCTTCTTTTTTCCATTTCTTCCATTTCTCTTTCTTTTATCTTATCACTTCTTTCGTTTCTTTTTTCCTTTCTATTTATTTCCTTTTATTCCTTTTTTCTTTCCTTTTTCTCTCTTTCTTATCACTTTTCTTTCCTTTTTCTCTCTTTCTTATCACTTTTCTTTCCTTTTTCTCTCTTTCTTATCACTTTTCTTTCCTTTTTCTCTCTTTCTTATCACTTTTCTTTCCTTTTTCTCTCTTTCTTATCACTTTTCTTTCCTGTTTCTCTCTTTCTTATCACTTTTCTTTCCTTTTTCTCTTGTCACTTTTCTTTCCTTTTTCTCTCTTTCTTATTACTTTTCTTTCCTGTTTCTCTCTTTCTTATCACTTTTCTTTCCTTTTTCTCTCTTTCTTATCACTTTTCTTTCCTTTTTCTCTCTTTCTTATCACTTTTCTTTCCTTTTTCTCTCGTCACTTTTCTTTCCTTTTTCTTTCTTTCTTATCACTTTTCTTTCCTTTTTCTCTCTTTCTTATCACTTTTCTTTCCTTTTTCTCTCTTTCTTATCACTTTTCTTTCCTTTTTCTCTCTTTCTTATCACTTTTCTTTCCTTTTTCTCTCTTTCTTATCACTTTTCTTTCCTTTTTCTCTTTCTTATCACTTTTCTTTCCTTTTTCTCTCTTTCTTATCACTTTTCTTTCCTTTTTCTCTCTTTCTTATCACTTTTCTTTCCTTTTTCTCTCTTTCTTATCACTTTTCTTTCCTTTTTCTCTTTCTTATCACTTTTCTTTCCTTTTTCTCTTTCTTATCACTTTTCTTTCCTTTTTCTCTCTTTCTTATCACTTTTCTTTCCTTTTTCTCTTTCTTATCACTTTTCTTTCCTTTTTCTCTTTCTTATCACTTTTCTTTCCTTTTTCTCTCTTTCTTATCACTTTTCTTTCCTTTTTCTCTCTTTCTTATCACTTTTCTTTCCTTTTTCTCTCTTTCTTATCACTTTTCTTTCCTTTTTCTCTCGTCACTTTTCTTTCCTTTTTCTTTCTTTCTTATCACTTTTCTTTCCTTTTTCTCTCTTTCTTATCACTTTTCTTTCCTTTTTCTCTTTCTTATCACTTTTCTTTCCTTTTTCTCTCTTTCTTATCACTTTTCTTTCCTTTTTCTCTCTTTCTTATCACTTTTCTTTCCTTTTTCTCTCTTTCTTATCACTTTTCTTTCCTTTTTCTTTCTTTCTTATCACTTTTCTTTCCTTTTTCTCTTTCTTATCACTTTTCTTTCCTTTTTCTCTTTCTTATCACTTTTCTTTCCTTTTTCTCTCTTTCTTATCACTTTTCTTTCCTTTTTCTCTCTTTCTTATCACTTTTCTTTCCTTTTTCTCTCTTTCTTATCACTTTTCTTTCCTTTTTCTCTTTCTTATCACTTTTCTTTCCTTTTTCTCTCTTTCTTATCACTTTTCTTTCCTTTTTCTCTCTTTCTTATCACTTTTCTTTCCTTTTTCTCTCGTCACTTTTCTTTCCTTTTTCTCTCTTTCTTATCACTTTTCTTTCCTTTTTCTCTCGTCACTTTTCTTTCCTTTTTCTCTCTTTCTTATCACTTTTCTTTCCTGTTTCTCTCTTTCTTATCACTTTTCTTTCCTTTTTCTCTCTTTCTTATCACTTTTTTTTCCTTTTTCTCTCTTTCTTATCACTTTTCTTTCCTTTTTCTCTCTTTCTTATCACTTTTCTTTCCTGTTTCTCTCTTTCTTATCACTTTTCTTTCCTTTTTCTCTCTTTCTTATCACTTTTCTTTTCTGTTTCTCTCTTTCTTATCACTTTTCTTTCCTTTTTCTCTCGTCACTTTTCTTTCCTTTTTCTTTCTTTCTTATCACTTTTCTTTCCTTTTTCTCTCTTTCTTATCACTTTTCTTTCCTTTTTCTCTTTCTTATCACTTTTCTTTCCTTTTTCTCTCTTTCTTATCACTTTTCTTTCCTTTTTCTCTCTTTCTTATCACTTTTCTTTCCTTTTTCTCTCTTTCTTATCACTTTTCTTTCCTTTTTCTCTCTTTCTTATCACTTTTCTTTCCTTTTTCTCTCTTTCTTATCACTTTTCTTTCCTTTTTCTTTCTTTCTTATCACTTTTCTTTCCTTTTTCTCTTTCTTATCACTTTTCTTTCCTTTTTCTCTTTCTTATCACTTTTCTTTCCTTTTTCTCTCTTTCTTATCACTTTTCTTTCCTTTTTCTCTTTCTTATCACTTTTCTTTCCTTTTTCTCTTTCTTATCACTTTTCTTTCCTTTTTCTTTCTTTCTTATCACTTTTCTTTCCTTTTTCTCTCTTTCTTATCACTTTTCTTTTCTGTTTCTCTCTTTCTTATCACTTTTCTTTCCTTTTTCTCTCGTCACTTTTCTTTCCTTTTTCTTTCTTTCTTATCACTTTTCTTTCCTTTTTCTCTCTTTCTTATCACTTTTCTTTCCTTTTTCTCTTTCTTATCACTTTTCTTTCCTTTTTCTCTCTTTCTTATCACTTTTCTTTCCTTTTTCTCTTTCTTATCACTTTTCTTTCCTTTTTCTCTTTCTTATCACTTTTCTTTCCTTTTTCTCTTTCTTATCACTTTTCTTTCCTTTTTCTCTCTTTCTTATCACTTTTCTTTCCTTTTTCTCTTTCTTATCACTTTTCTTTCCTTTTTCTCTTTCTTATCACTTTTCTTTCCTTTTTCTCTTTCTTATCACTTTTCTTTCCTTTTTCTCTCTTTCTTATCACTTTTCTTTCCTTTTTCTCTTTCTTATCACTTTTCTTTCCTTTTTCTCTTTCTTATCACTTTTCTTTCCTTTTTCTCTTTCTTATCACTTTTCTTTCCTTTTTCTCTCTTTCTTATCACTTTTCTTTCCTTTTTCTCTCGTCACTTTTCTTTCCTTTTTCTCTCTTTCTTATTACTTTTCTTTCCTTTCTTATCTCTTCTTTTCCATTTCTTTCCTTTTTTTTTTCCTTTTCTTTCCCATTACTTCTTTTTCTTTTTTATCCCTTCCTTTTCCTGTTCTGTCAGCTTGGACTGTAGAATATGCCAACTGCACCTCTGAAAAGTGTTAAGACCAATAAAGCCTGAATGAAGAAAAGAATCTTTTATCAGGTTACCAATGACTACATAAATATATAGAACAAAATTTGTAGTTGTATCATCAGAATAGAAGAGAGAACTTCTATTAATCCCCTGGAAATAACTGTTCATTTCAGGTATTTCTTTCACAGTATCTATTCCACTTTAAAATTTTTGCATCTTTACATTTAATTTTCTAAAAAACCTGCATCATCATGATGATATTGTGCTGCTAGCATGGATTTCCCTAACCCTCTCTCACCACCTGTCTCTATCGTCCATTGCTCCTGGGAGGTCTTCCAGACTACATCCTGTATCGGCACAGAACTGCTGTATATAGGTTCCAGCTGGTGTTACGCCATCATGTGCTCAGTGGGCTTGAAGGGTGCCATTCGTTCCTGCCAAGTCCATCAGTTAAAGCAGGGCACACACGTTGGCTGTGGTTTGCCGACGCTATTTAGTATTACAAATATCACCAACTCCCTAGCTGAACCACATTTTAAAGCCACTAGGCAAGTTATTGGTGAATTATTAAAAGTTAACACAGCTAACTGGCTTGCTCTCCCCCCTCAAATACAAGGTCTTCGACAAATACAATACTTCCTCAACAAAAAAAAGGACTCTGAACTGCCATGTTTGGGTCAACAAGATTAATAACCATATTCTTTTATTGAATAAAAGAAAGAAACAAAAAAACAAACAATTCAGGCAAAAGCCAGGAGCGAGAAAGTTTTTCTTCTAAATAGCGGAAGGTGAAAATACAGTTCGTCAGTGGTAGAGGTGGTCTGCTTTCCTTCAGGCCTTGGGATTTAATGGCAGAGCCCGTACTCCAAATCTCAAGTTTATCATTCAGGGAATATTCCCTCTTCTTTTCTGCTCTATCTTATCAGAGCTATTCTTTCCTCCCGTAATTTGTCTTTTATTCATGTCAGCATGGATACAGCAAGATAAATGTGAATATACTTTAATTGTATGTCCACTTACTTGGAATTTTGCAGAATCTTTTCTTTCCTCCTTTTTATACTTTCATTACTGGGCTGCCATAACACGTTGATAGAGAGATGCACGTCTTATTTCAGATAAGACCAATATTAATTATCATCTCTTTCCTCGTGGACAAGTCTTTTCTTTGGGTAGTCGTTTAACAAGGCTCACCATACCTCGGAGTGCGAATTCATTCAAAGGAGAAGCGTTTTCTTTTCTCTCAGTGTTCTCTGCGCAGCATGACTTTGGAATTTGGGTTTCCTCCGTATCCCAAATTATGTCTTCACTCTCCGACGAAGAAACAGCAACTAGTTAGTTTCCGTAGTTTGAAAAGTTACCACGTGTTGGCTTTTTAACGGTTTATTCCTCCGCACTAATCATGGTCACTGGTCTGCCTCTTTCCACTGACGCATATATGCCTAATAGAGAGTGGGGTTCTCTCATGACCATGTCACTTAGTGCTTATATGGGAGGGTTTAAGAGAGACAGCGTTTCTTTTCACTGCCAATTCTTGGTTACTACTATAGTCAGCTGACGGCCAGCGTGTGGCACCTCCTTCCCCCATAACCTGGCGAATGTATGGGGGTGTCATATTTCCTTGTCACACTGGTTGTTCAACTTTTGCTCATCCATGTGAAGAGGTCTATAGGAATACATCGCTTATGAGTTCATCCTTACTTCTCCAGCAGTGTCCCACATGTCTGGTTCATCTAACTTTCATAGTTTTCATGATGGGTGGTAGGTGTCTGTACAGCTGCTGCTTTGTAGGGTGTTGCCTCCAGGACTTGTTCAATATAGCTCATAGCATTCTTGTGTAGTTGCCATCAAGCTTTTTCTTCATATGTTTAGTTAGGGTCCATGTAGTGTATCTATATAGCAGTATCGACACGACCACTGCTTGGAAAAAAACTGCGTTTTATTTTATCAGTCAGGTCTGACTTCCATATGACCGATAGCTTATCGATAGCTGTCAATATCTTTGCTAGTTGTGGGTTGATGTCTTTCTCAGTTGATAAGATGCTGCTTCCAAGGTAGGTGAACTTGTCCACTAGTTTCAGAGGACCACCCTTTAGTATGGAGATGTTGCCTCTTTGATTAAAGCACATTTATTTTATTTTATCTGCATTGACATGTAGGCTTATGCCACATGCTGCTCTTCCAGGCTATGTAGCAGGGATTCAGCTAGTGTGGGTGAATTTGCCTGAAGCGCTATGTCATTGGCATAGTCCACATTCATAATAGTTTGTGCAGGGTATCTTCTGCTTCTTTCCTTTGTTAGCTTGAAACTGTTTTCCTTCTTTAAATCTATAGATGTTCTAAGCACATACTCTAGGCAGATATTAAACAGGTATGGGGCTAATGTATCTCCTTGCAGCACACCTGCTATAATGTTGAAGTAATCTGTGTCTTCATCTGGTAAGTGGACTTTCACTTTTGTGTTTTTATATAGCATCATTATGGCTATGACGGTTTCTTTGGGTAGGCCATAGGTGAGAAGTATTTGCTCCATCTTCCCTCTGTGTATGGAGTCAAAGGCCTTGGGGAAGTTAATGAATTATAGTGTTGCCTCAAGGTTTTTTGCATGTACACCTTCTAGAATTTGATGGATATTCAAAATTTGTGATGTTATGGATCAATTTCTCCGAAAGCCATTTTGGTTCTTCCTAAGTATTTTCTCAATTATTGGTTCTATGCAGTTGCATAGTAGAGCATTGTAGATCTTGGCCACTATGGTTGTAAAGGTTATACCTCACTAGTTCTTGTCTACTCCAAGGTCACCCTTCTTGGGGAAGGGAAGGATGCATCCCTTTGTCCATCTGTCTATTGTGCTTTGATTATATATGGCATTACAGTGTTGGAGCAGTATGTCATTGAATTCCCTTGTCTTCTATACTTCTGGGGGCTATTTCATCAAGCCCTACTGCTTTGCTATTTTTGATTTTTCTTAATACTGAAATGAGTTCTTCATGTATAAACTGTCCTAGTTTGATGTCTCGTTGATTACTAGTAATTTTTGTGATTGGTTCATGCATAACTTTCGGAGCTTTTCTGAATAAGTTCTCGAAATGTTGTTTCCAGAGTTGTATTCGTTCTTCTTGGCTAGCAACTTTCAGTTTAGCTCTCGCAATACTCTTCCTTCTGCTCACTTCATTTACCATCTGCCATGTTATCCTAGATTGTCTATTTTCAACCGCGTCTCTAATCTTATTGATCTGATTTTGGATATATTCTGTTTGTTCTTATAGGTATACATTAATTCATTTTGTGCCTTAAGTTTTTGAACATTGATATTGGTTGGGTTCCTCCTATTACATCGGGAAGCGATTTTTACGTCTGCACACTTTTTTCTAAATGCTAATGTCTCTCATGAGACTGTAGGTTTAGCTCTTTGTTTAGTTGGTATGCATTCTGCCGCTGCTTCTATGTAGGTATTGACAAAGTTCTATTCATCATTCGGAGTAGGTGTATCTGATATGTCCTATTGTGCATCAAATTTGTTTCTTAGTGTTAATGTGTATTCATCTCTTGTATCCCTGTTGTTAAGCAGGGACCAGTCATAGGGTATGGTTGTATGTAGTGGTTGTTCAGGCTGCATTCCTTCGCAGCCTTGGTCATACCTTTGCAGAGACAATTTGGTGATTGGACACACCCTCAAAAGAGGAATATGCCTTGCAATTCGATGTGATATTATTCCATTTCTTATTCATAAAAACATAGTCTATCTGTCTTTTAGTATTATTTGCAAAGGTGTAGGTCCATAGTTTTCTGTTTCATTTCTGAAATTTAATATTGAGGTATGTTACTCTATTTTCTAGCATGAAATCTGTTAGGTGTTCCCCATTTCTGTTTGATGAGTTGTGTAGGCTGAATTTGGGGTTTATGTTTTACCTATTTGGGCATTCATGTCTCCACTGATGATGAGAACGTTGTGTTTCAGGATGCTACGAGCAAGGGAGGATAGCTTGTTATAGAAGGCGATTAGGTCTTCTTCACTAACATTGGTAGGGCTGTAGCATGAGATGATTGTTGTGCTGGGATAGCCATTAAACGTAGCTACCATGATCCTCGGTTGTATTTTCTCAATGCTATTTAGTGATTTTAGGGTCCGTGGTCCGATAAGCATACCAACACCACCTATTGTGGCATTTACAGAGTTTTTCCATGCCGATGCTAAGACAAATGTTCATCCTTTGCCAGTATTGTGGTATTTCATTTCTTCGAGAAGTAGGTATCTGTGTTCTTCTATGCATATTATGTCTGTGTTATGATCTATCACAGAAGCTGTTAGCTCAGGTAGTTGGCCTATTCTATTTAAAGATCTAACGTTGAATCTCATAATTTGTATTTTGCTTTACATTTTAGTCATTTTTGTTTTAGTTTGAGTTCTGTAGCTGGTTTTTTGAATACTGGGGCCAGAGCTCTAACCTCAGCTGGATGCGCCCCTTTTTACCTGCGCAAAGAGCGATGCAGTTTGGACAAATGGTTTGAGTATAAGTCATGGTAATCTTTCAATGGCTGTGTTTTATTCTCATCCATAGAAGCCACCCTAATAGATGAGAAGCTGTAGTTCCCTGATTGAACTATTTGATCCTGGTCGTTTTCCTGTGGGATTCGTCCAACCAGCACTTGGTTAGGCGTGCTCTTGACCCGTTGTTGGGTTTGTCCACCTTTACGTCCACCACGCTGCTTCCCATGGTGTCTGAGGTATATCTTGAAAAAAATTCCTTTTCCTTCTCCCTCCCCCACCATGCATGTATTAAGTTTTAATTTAGTATAAGTCCACTGTTACTTTTTTTTTTTTTTTTTTTAATTCATCAGAGTCCTTATTTATAGTTCATTGCAACCTTAAAGACAATTCTATTTTTATGCTGACATAGGTTTTCAAACGCTCTGTAATATTTCAAAAGTATGAAAATCTTTTACCTCATTTTTTATGGTTCCACTGGAAATTGGATTTACATTAATCATCTTTTACATTTAAAACACAGATAATATTTTGCCCAGTCGGCTGGGGCTGTAGAATACACCGACAGCTTCTTTGCAGAGAGGTAAGACCTCCCCAACGAGTGCCCTGGATATGACACTAAACAATCTGATGGTGATGTTCCAGTAATGCTAGAGCTTTAGGGAATGTGGAGTACCTCTTCATTGCCATCGCAATGATTAATGTTAAATACAATTATCAGCGTTAGATAGAAATACTTGAAATGATTTAACTGTATGCAATCAAATAAAATTCAATAACTTGTTTAAAAATAAAGTTACCGACAAAATATTTGCTTCCAAATCATATATATATATTGTTATGGGGACATATCCAACCATACCTCAAAGATGGACTCGTCCAAACTAAACATATTCTCCGAGCTTAGCTCGCTTGGGGAAGACAACTTCTTGTTCCTTACGAGACATTTTGACAGACAGACTGCAAGCCAAGCACAGCTAATACTTCCTTTGTATGACTTCCTTTTTCTGCTGATACAATAACGTTTACCTGTCACCTGTTGTTTGAGTTGTTCTTCCACTGGTCTTATCTGAAGACCACAATATATATATATATATATATATATATATATATATATATATATATATAAATTAAATCGCAAGTTTTTGTAATTGGCTCTATTTAGTATTGAGCACTTTTTGTAATTGCAGCATTTTGCGCTGGGTTTTGGTTCTTTTGACCAACTGATTACATATCTCTTGATTTTTTTTCAACTGGTGTGACGAAGTTGGCCTTTTCTTTTTTTTTCTCCAGATAATCTTTTTCTTTTTTCCCCAGGCAGTGATTCGAGATTTGTTATCACTGAATTCTGGCTGGGTTTTTTTTCTTTTTTTTTGTCACCGTGAATGCTGGTAGATAGTAAATTAGTAAGTATATATATATAGATATTGGCTTTAAATATATATATATATATATATATATATATATATATATGTAGGCTTTAAATATATATATATATATATATATATATATATATATATATATATATATATATGTAGGCTTTAAATATATATATATATATATATATATATATGTAGGCTTTAAATATATATATATATATATATATATATATGTAGGCTTTATAAATATATATATATATATATATATATGTAGGCTTTAAATATATATATATTGGCTTTAAATAATCCACAAGGGTTGATATGCAATTAAACCAAGTAACCTATTCTATGCTTTCATTTTAACTCCTTAACTAGTACTTTTCTTTCCTTTCTCTTCATTTTCTTTCCTTTCCCAGCTCTTTCCTTTTCTTCCATTACTTTTTTTTCTTCCTTTTCCTTTTTCTTCCTCCTACTTTTGCCCATCTCTTTCTTTCCTTTCCCTGCACTTTCTTTTCCTTTACTTTTCTCTTCTCTTTCTTTCACATCTCTTCCTTTCTTTTCCTTTTGTTTGTTATCACAACATTTTTTATTATATTACAATAGAAGGAATAATTTATTTTAAAAGTTTTTCTTTTATTTTTAGAACCCCCAGAATCAGAAAACAGAAGCTCAACAATAGGAACCGATCTGGCGACTGATTCTAAGTAAGTATATTTTTATAAACTATCCCTTTGAAAATTTTTCAAGAAATTTTGACAGTAAAAAATTAAAAACAATTCCCCCACTATTATTATTATTCCTTGAGAGTTTTTCACATCAGCATATATGATAGTCTTTCACTCAAGTTTAAGTGACAGCAAGTCTCCAGGATTCTTCACAGTATTCTGGTCAATCTTAATAATGCAGTATGTAAATATGTATATATATATATATATATATATATATATCTTTGGATGGTCTCCACTCATCCTCTTATTTCCAAGTCTACCAGTCATTTTAGTAATCCTATGGTGACTGTACCAAGAGCACCAATTATAATTGGTATAAACGTCACTTTCATGTTCCACATTTTCTTCAGTTCCCTAACAAGGTTGAAATATTTATCCTTTTCAAGGCAAAGTTCACAATTTCGCAAGTTCTCTCTTTTTGTATGTGTGTACGTATATATATATATATATATATATATATATATATATATATATATATGTGTGTGTGTGTGTGTGTGTGTGTATGTATATGTGTGTACTTGTTATCTTTCATTATATCTATAGATGTTCTAAGCATGTAGTCTAGGTAGATGATAAACAGGTAACAGAAGAGGTGCCTGTGGTGTAACCGTTATCGTCGCAGGAAATGGACATGGCGACACGAGTTCAAACTGTCTGGTAGTACATTACAAAACTTGGCTATAGATGATACTTCACATAAAAACACCCACCTTTTCACCTGTCATTCTTCGCTAGCCCAGGTTAGCATTTTACCAATACTAGTTAGTTATTGATAGTGTGTTGAGGCATATTTATGTATGATAAATCCGGTGGTACCAACAAATGTCACTTCATATTTTGTAATGAGGATTCATTTTAAAGTACTGGTAATAATAGTTAAGATATTTAGAAGAATTTTAGAGAACTGAAGAGACTTGCTATCATTCAGACACTAGGGAAAAGCCATCTGAGCTGATGTGAAAAATTCACAATTAAATAATAATAATATTGTTTGAGTAACTAACATCATAGTAACTTTCTGAGCAAAAATTATACCCTATGTTAGTGAGTATTTGGGCAAAAATTATACCCTATGGTAGCAAGTGTTTGGGCTGAAATTATACCCTATGGTAGTAAATGTTTCAAGCTAGCAAAGGAAAGAAGCAGAAGATATCCTGCACAAACAATCACAGATGCGGACTACGCCGATGACAAAGCGCTTCTTGCAAAAATACTTGCCCAAGCCTAAACCATGCTGTATGGTCTGGAATGAGTACCTGCTAGCATAGGGTCCATGTCAATGTATCCTGTATCGGCACAGAGCTGTTGTATATAGGTTCTAGCTGGTCATCCTACCTTTGCTTGTCCATGTGAAGGGATCCACAGGAGTATATCGCTTATGAGTTCATCCTTACTTCTCCAGCAGTGTCTTGCATTTCTGGTTCATCTAACTTTCATAGTTTTCGCAATGGGTGGTAGGTGGCCGTATAGCTGCTGTTTTGTGCAGTGTTGCCTTGTTCAATATCGCTCATAGCTTTCTTTTGTAATTGCCATCAAGCTTTTTCTCCATTACTTTTAGTTCGGATCCATGTAGTAGTATCGACACGACCGCGGCTTGGAAAAAACTTTAATTTTATCAGTCAGGTGTGACTTCCATATCACCAATAGCCTGTCGATAGCAGTCCATGCCTTTGCTAGTTGGGTGTTGATGTATTTCTCGGTTGATGAGATGCTGCTTCCTTGGTAGGTGAGCTTGTCCACTAGTATCAAAGGCACACCCTTTAGTGTGGAGATGTCTCATCTACTTGGATGTATTGGTTGAATGCCATTCGTTTGCTTTCGTAACTAGTATATATAGAAAGCTGATGTTTACTGGTTTGTATTTGAATTGGGATGCTTTTGTTTCTAAGTTCAGGAAGGTTAAACTTATCAAGTGTCTCACATTCAGGGCTCTTAAGATTTGTTTGGATAACAAGATTAAAAGTAAATTCGAACAGATTAAAAATTTATTTTTGGGTAACGGGTATCCTGATTGGTTTGGTTTGGTTTGTTTAATGGCATATCAACCTTTGTAGGTTATTTAATGCCAAAGCTATTCTCCTAGAAGAATAGTAATGGTACTATTTAACCCATAGCTGG
>CAUZXS010006489.1:0-50000 GCA_963585895.1 Sepioteuthis lessoniana
GGTAAAATTTGAGGATATGTAGGACATTAAATAAAATTCAAGTGTAACTTCAAAATGTATCAAAAGAGGAGTTCCATAAGTATTTCAACCAATGTAAAACTCACTGGGTTAAATGTGTTGAATGCATAGGAGACCATTCTAAAGAAAATTAATGTTTTATTCATTGTTCAAATCTATTTTGGCAAAAAAAAACTTCAATTTTGATACTTTTTTTTTTAAACATCTTTTTAGATTCATGAGTGTACAACAAAATTTATAAACTCCAAGCAACAAGAAACATGCCCAAAGAAAAACAAAAAACTGAACAAATACCACGAAAACTACTCCTGGAAAGTAGTATACAAAATCATAATTTTTCTTTTTCTTTGTATTTTATTTATTTTTTCTCTAAGCAGTAACATATTTCTTTTATTCTATAAGCCTGTAGCTACACCATCAATTTATAACACCAATTATATTACCATGTGTGCTGCTCATGGCGGAAGTTCAAATTTGTTAACTGTGATCTTACAGTCCAGCACATTAGCTACACCATGAAGATTTTCCCTTGTTTATAATCAAAGCCGAAAAAACAGACTTCAATTTTGAATATTGTAAGATTAACACTTTTAGCATTCAGTTATTATATTCATATGTTTATCAATTCACAAAAGGGTTGCATGGTTTGTAATATTAGCTCAAAACAGTTTCTAGCAAGACAGGAAATTAATGCACAATGAAGAAAAAACTCTTTTGGACAGATTCTCTTTCAGGGCCAAAAATGGCTGACTGACCTAACCATTATACTCACATAAGTTACTTATTCTTTGCAGTTAATCAAGTCCTTCTAATGGTAACATGGCTGTCCAGGCTAATAAGACAAAATCGATTTAAGCATAATTTCATGATAGTACTGAGTCAAGTCTGCAGATTCTGTCAAAACTCCTAAGTCATGTCACAAGCAGACCAGGGGTATCTTACATAATAAAATTCAGTTATGCAAAATTGTACTCACTTTTATAATGCTTAACCAATTCCTACCAAACTCATAGCAAAGATTTTTCGTGAAATGATAGTTATTTCTAATTCATTTCATTTCTTATTAATGTTCTAATGATCTAACCTTTCTATATAGGTTTTCTTTATCAATGATATTTAAGTTATTTACTGCTTTAATCCCTCCAAAGGTGTTTTCATGCACTAAAAATAATTCTATAAGATAGCAATAATTATCAAAGTTTTGGAATGTTTTTTGTAACAAAACATTTATGGAAACAAGAGAACCAATCAGGGATTCTATAGAATACTGCATTTTATTTAATTATTTATTTAGTACAAATACAAAAAAATATTATATAAAAATGCAATCATTCAGATAAGAATAAATTTCAGTCATTTACTTTTTCTGAACAATCATATTTAAGTCCCCAAAATTATATATTGGCCTTCTTAATGGAGGATGAGACTATAGGGTTGAGAGGTAAATTCTAACAAGTGGAAGATGTACTTTGGAAATTTAATTGTTCAGCAAAAAAAAAAGGGGGGGGGGAAGCAAATAAATGAAACTTACTTTTTCCTGGATGGTGAATGTAATTATTACATTTCTATAAAATCTTATTACCAACTTAATTTTTATCATATTTTGCACTTTAGACAAAACACCCACAAGGGTGTTTTGTCTCATGGGGTGAGGAGCAGGAACTGGACAGGGATGTATGCTAATGTAACAAGTATTATGAGATTGGCTTGATGTTATAGTAAACCCACTTATTTGTCTTTAAAAAATTAACAAAATTATAAAATTTTAAAGAAAATTGTATATTTGAATTTATCAAAAGGTTGTCTGTACAGAATGTGAAATCATTTACATTCAGGTCATAGAAAGAAGTTAATGAATGTTTTACATTTTATATTCCCATATTCATTAATGTTTCTAAAAGCAGCTGACTGGCTTTATTGATAGGTTATATCTTCAGCATCATTTAAAAATATATTCTTTAACACAGTAGCTTGTAGCAGTACTAGATAACCATACAATGTTTAAAAGAATTGTCAAAAAATGGTTTGAGCAAAGGGAATCTCCACACAATCCTTTAGTGAAATAGATAGATAGGAAATAGGGTATCTTTAAACCAAACAAATAATCAATACTACATATCTTTCACCTCATACAAAATTAATTAAAAGCAAGGGAATCAAGACTACAGGAAAGGGCATGAAACTACCTGAATACTACTGCAACTTTCATTCACTAAATATCAGATGTATTTCTCTCCTTATTTCATTGAAAAAATAACTGCCTTCTTTTGTCCAGTACAGAATTTTTTGATTGGCTTCTGACGGAAGGAAATTTCCATATTCTTGCAAACACACCAATCATGGTCTTGTTACTTAAATATACTTATATAATAATACTTTTGGGACATTCTTGAACCACTCCTAACAAACTTGGTTTTAAAACACTTTAGATCTAAATAGTAGTGTTAATGTATTAACTCATTAATACAGATGGTGAAAAGTTCTTGGCTTGACCAAGAAGGAAATAATTTAGAGCCATGAACAATACATTCCTTGTTCAACACACCTGGTACATCAATGAATGTGTTTTTGAACATGGAAAAAATTAAAATAATTCTTTTTTAATGACCATTTTTTCTTGACCGTCATTAACTTTCAGCACCCTCTATATATAACTGTAAAAAAATTTAAAAATTGATTGTTTAATGACATATCAACCTCTTAGGGTTATTTGATGTAAAAGTTTGATACAGTTATATGGTTTCAAATATTCATGTACATTGGGTATGAAACTAAACTGCATCTGATGGTGAGGATCCAGTTCTGGAGACCTAGATAGTGGGAAATACCCATTTATTGCCATCAATTCAAGGTCCACTCTGACCCAGAGTGGTAGCACCTGTTAGGGTTTCATTTATGAATCAAATAAATCGCCGAAAACGATTCAGAATTGATAGGACTATGCAAAAAAAACCTTAACAAAAAGACCACACAAAAAATGTAAATATAAATATACAATGAATGCAATTCCCAAATCACTAGACATAAAATAACCCTAAAGAGATTGACATGCTGTTAAAATCAACCAATACTCCTCCAATTAAGTATTCCTAGCTAATACTAATAATTTATACACAATATAATTTCATGTAACTACTATTTAGTAATAATTTGTTTGCCATTATATGGTATCCAGTATTCTTATCAAACATAATTTCCAAATACATCTATTTCACCCAAAGATGAGATCCTAAAAGGTATCAACATGTTATTTAAGATTGGGCTGAAGAGTACATTGAAATGATCAGAAATTTCACTGAATAACTATTTTCCTTCATATTAAAAAAAAAATTAAAAAAATAGTAACATTTTATTTGTGTCATGACATCTATATGGATAAATGCAAATTTCAGCAAAGTGGCCAACATAATCCTAAATTGTTATTACCCATAATCAACATGCTGTGTATATATTATATAGTTACCAAACTCTTCCACATGAGCAGGATGTGACACAAGGTTAATTCTTTATGCAGTTTTCTTTCTCCTATACTGGTTGCTATACAAAGGTTAAAGAGCCCAGTCTGCCCTATAACTGGATTCAAACCTTTCTCAAGTGTTATTAGTGCTATGTGAAATGCAAACAGCTTCACCTAGGATTTGAAATTGCATCATGTCAATTTATGACAGTAACCATTACACTACAAGCACTTCCTGCAATGTGTATTATATGTACAAACAAATGGCATTTATCAGTCATTGGACATCTAATTTGCAAGATGATTTTAAAAAGCAGGTTTTAATTTTATTAAAACCTGCTTTTTAAAATCATCTTGCAAATCATCTGTCCAGTCTTACTCATATAAGCAATAGTTTTGTGAATAACTGATAAGAAAGCCAAAAAGTTATTTTAAGTTTTAATTGCATTGCATTTTAATGTTCAGGGTTTTCATTACCTTTTTATTGAAGAAATATACATTTTTTTAAATAATGGTGTTGGATTATTTGAGCTTGCCTGGCTGGATAAATTTTCTGAAATATCACAAGGAAGCAACATAAATGGAAAAAAAAAAGCTGCAAAAATAGATCTCTCTTACCTTAGGAGGATGAGTTTCTTCAAGAGAGTTCTTATAAAAATGTCAATCACAACTTTAGGATATTATTTTTCTAGTAGGTAAACATACACTGTGAAAATGACTGATTTATTATTGAACTAAGTATTTTGTGCTCAGATTACAGCGTACACAAAGTGAACTGGAGATATACTTCTAAAATATATTCCAGATTAATAGTAAAAAGAGTTCAATTTTGTAATTAAAGTTAATTTTTTTGTGTCTGACACTTGAGGATGTCATGCTTTCCAGTAATTGTAATGCTGAAGATATTTTTAAAAGATTCTCTGAAAATGCTGGAAAGTTCCTTTGCTTGGTAGCAGAGGAATTATAGTCTAAATGGCTTTACTGGTCATAGAGGGCTGTAATGTATATTATGTTTTTTTTTTTAAAATAGAATATCAACCTTCATGGGATTATTTAATGCCAAAGCCATCCTTGTAGAAGAACAACAGTTTAACTATTCATAGGTGGGGGAGATAAAGGGGGTTCATACCTCTCCCAAGAGTATTAGTCTGAAAAGGGATATAATGATATGACTGGAGTTCAAACTTACGATAGACACTATGCCATGGTGACTTCTCTGCCACAGAGTTGAGTTATTATAAACAGAATTTAAAACAGCAAATACCAAGAGATGCAAGAACACAACTTGATCAGAAAACTATCAATAAATAGAGGAAAAAGTTGATCTTTCAGCAAGATAATGGGAATTGCCATATTCCAAGGATAACTGTTCAATTCCTCAATATTTGCTTTTCATCAATAATGAAGTCACTTGTCTTTAGGTTTTGAAAGTAAAAATATATTTTTTGAGACAGAAAAGCTCCAAAATTCAAATTCATTTTAATGCAATACAATTATAAAATGCAATTCAAATTCATTTTAATGCAATACAATTATAAAATGCAATTTTAAGAAAATAAAATCAATTTGCTTAATATATTAAGGTGTGTGTGTGCCTCAACTGTTGTAGAATCTATGAAATTTTATAAAAAGACAAAATATACATTTTTAAATAAGAGCTCAAAGCCAATTAGTAAAAAAGATAGTTTTTTTTATTTCTAATATAAAAATAGCAGCTTTCATTTACAAACAAGCAAATTTCTATAAAGATTATGAGTGAAACCTGAAAAGGTGGGGTGGTTGCCATTTTTTCCCCATCAGTCTAATTCCAAACAATTATATCTAATTAAAGACATCATCTGCCCTAACCAAAATGTTTAGGCAATACTTTATCAAATCTGAATTCTTCATATTTTAAAAATTCATTAATGAAATTTCTTTCACAATGATTTGCAATGAATTTAATAACATCTGATATTGTTTAAACAGATAAAAAAAGTAGCATAATTCAAGGAAGTTGGTTAATTACACTTTCAAAAAATCTGTCATGAAAATTCTATAAGATTATAAACATTGCCAATAGGATATATCAGTGTAAAAGTAATATTACCAACAAGCTATAAAAAAATTTGAAAATGTAAAAAACTCCTTTTTTGAATTTACAAAATTTTGCTTAGGTACACAGGCTTCAGATTGCTTACAAGTACTCAATGTTCAGAAGTGGTCACCCAATTAAACTGTGACCAGGCTAATCACTGCTTAACTTCAGTGATCTAAGGGAAACAAGTGCTTAAAACATCACTTGACTAAGTCATAGATTATACTTTTTGACAGAAGATCAGACTAATTTATTTCTGTAAAGTTTCCCCCTAAAATATTTAAGTTGTACCATATAATTAAATTTAAATTTTCTGCATTTTAGAATTCATTAATGAGATTTATTTCATATTTACTCACAAAAGCCTGGATAAATCTAGATAAAAATTGCTTACTTAGGGCAAGAAGTTAGTTACATAAAAAAACAAACACAGAAAACATTAGAATTCTATAAAGGTAAACATGTAATAAAGATTTTTTTTTTAAATCAGAGGGGAAAAATATACTAATTTTTTTGATAAATAAAATTTCATTTTTTTTCTTTTTACAAACAACCTCTGAATTATATTTAAAAAGAAAATTAATTGTTTGAAATTTTGTAATGAATAGTTACAAATATTAAGATTAGAAATTCTTGTTTTGAATGAAGTTTTTGAATAATTCAAGTGCTTGAATAGGTGCATCAGTTGGAACCATGTGACCAGCTCCCTAAAAAAGAAAAAGGCATAAATGAAGTGTTTACTGAATAATCAAAGTAAAACATCAATTAAAAATGTTATTTTAAACTTTATATATATATATATATATATATATAAAGAAAGAAAAAAAAAAGGTAACTTTTTGTTCCAGAAAGGGTTGTTATAATATGTACAGAGTAATGCAGAGGAGGAAACAAGGAGTTTGGTTTGGTTTGGTTTTATGGCATATCAACCATTGTAGGTTATTAAATGCCAAATCCATTTTTAGACAGAAAGTTATATTTCAAACAATTCAATTTAGTATAAGAATAGTTTTTGGTTACAACTCAGTTAAATGTCAAAACAGTTCTATTTCAAACAATTCAGTTTAGCATAAGTACGCAGTTTAAATGTCAAAACAATTCTATTTCAAACAATTCAGTTTAGCATAAGAACACAGTTTAGTTCTATTTGAGCCATTGATAGGACCCTATTAGGTGCCACCACTCTGGACCTAGGAGTGATGGCAATGAAGTGGGTAGTCTGTATACGTTTGTAAGACAAAATGACATTTTGTGGTGTTTTCATTTTGGCTACATAATTCCCTTAACTAAAAACTAAGGCTGACAGCTAAATTTTTCAATTCTCCAATCCCTTTTAGTAACAGACTGACTCAACTTGTCCATATCCAGATGGGGGACATACCTATTTTCGAATTTTTGGCCACCCACGTACTGGACATAAAAATAATGGCAGAGAACAGATCTCCAGGTCATCCTAAAAGGTGTAAAAATAAAATTTTTTAAGTTGTTGATCCACTTTTATCAGACATCTGCATTTTATATTAGCAGGGCTAAATTAGTGATTCCCACACACTACATCTCAACCCCAATGTGGACATACATACCTATGATCAAATCATGACTATAAACATGTAAATACTCGCATACACATACATTCATGTACTAACATCCACCCATGTGTCCAAACATATGCACATATAGAGCTAAGACTGTATACCACCATCAATAGTGTCCTAGGACTCTAAGACTTATCGTATGTTTGTTATTTGTTCTATTATATGTGTTGATCAATTTTGATGATTTTATTTCCTTTACATTGAAATGAAATATGATTATTTGGTTTTTGCCTAATAACTTAAGATAGCAGGGTTTTTTTTAAATATATCAAATAATTTCAATAAAACATTGATACTTCCTGAAAATAAACTTAGGCTTTCTTTTGATATCTAAATATGGCAATTTTTTTCAAATCAAATTTGAATTATTGAAGTTTATGTGATTTGCTTAGTAACTTTAGAGAGTGTAGAATTGGCAAGATTAAGGTAAATTAGTAAAAATAATGATAACAGGTGGAGCTTTGTCTAAAAATAGATTTTTAAAAATAAATATAATCTTAATACTACTAGGGTATAAAACAACAATAACAAATATGGTGAAGGTACTGAGTAGCTTTAAGAGTGTTATTTAAATATCTGTGATACCATCCATGTTCTTGTAATTCAATTGATAGCAACTGGTACATAGAACCAGGTTTGCCCAAAGCAAAGGAGATGTGAGTTTGAATCTTATTAAGAGCTTAATTTTTTTTTTTTAATCTGTTGAAGAAGACACTTAAGCAAGCTGCAATAAGAAGCAACTACAATTAGGAAGAGAAAGGATAATACTAGTCAAAATCATTAATAATAATGATTAATTTCCTATGATTTAATTTCATTAGAGTAAGAGTAATTAAAAGAAAAGAAATGAAATCTTACCCTGACTGTAACAAAAGTAACATTATTATATTCAATTACAAATCCTGCAACTTGTGTGGTTTCATCTTCAGCTTTGTAATGCCACGGCTTTCTTGGCTTAGTCACCTGGTCAGGAGAAAGCAATAATGTAGACAAGATTTAAAATGTACTGAATTTTTTACGAAAAAAACATTACTTAAAAATATTCAAATAACCATTAAATGTTATAAACTGATGTTAGAACATTAAAATAATTATTTTCTTGATAAAATGAGAAAGTTTCTTGCTTTGTTCTACAACAACTACATTAAATAAATGTTTATCATTTGTATCTATGATATCATGATCAAAATCAACTTCATAACCGATGACTTCACTCAATTCTGAGTTTGAATCATGCATAATTTCTTCCAGAACCTGATCAATATGAACTGATATAGTATTTAACAGCATTTCTAGGGCAACAATATGGGAAAATAGTCAAATTTGGTATCAAAATAACTTCTCAGCAAAATTTTTCAGTTGATGTAAAATATAGACCAAAAAGATATGTTAGGAACTTTGACTAAATGAATATGGCATGTCAGGAATTTGACTTTCATTGCACTCAGCAATGTATAAATATCTAAAATGTCATTTGACAGCTTTACTTGATAAAAACAATCAGTGGTAGTATCTTAAATTTTTCCTATTTCCTAATTGGTAGGTTGGGTGGTCATTTTCATGACATGTCAACTCTTGTTAGGCTATTCTATGCCAAAGTCAGTTAAAAATATATGGTCTCCAATTATATACAGGGCAAAAATATATGTATATACCAACCCCTATGCATAAACAGGATTCAGCACCAGGTCAATTTTTTATTCAGAGTTTAACAGGTTTGAATTCAGAGTTTATCTTCTCCTAGATTGGTTGCCATAGCAAAGTTAAAGAGGCCAGTCCACCTTACTATTTTACCCATAGCTGGAGGGAGAATTGCTGGATTCCTACCTTTCCCATGGGTATTAGTACTATGTGAAATGCAAACAGCCTTGTCTATGATTCAAACTCTAGTTATCCATTTCCTATAAAGATATCCATTACACCTTGAGTGCCTCTCTAATGGCACAAAGATGTATGTTCACAATAATTTTAAACATCTCAAACAGATCTATTTGACTGTTTAGGATACTTTTTTATATTCATCCTATGATAACAGTTCCACAGTTTGATTTTATTTTTAATATTCCCTCAATGAAGTTTAATACTTACGCTGATCTATATTGGTTTATTGTTATTGAGCTGACTTTCTGGTTCTTCCTTTTTTTTCAATTTTATATACATGTGAGTATGTGTGTCTATAAACACACACACATTTCATGTACCATTTATAGCATATGTATTTTTGTGTTCAATATTTTCGGGGAGTTAGGTGGAACATTACCTAGTAAGGTAAAAACCACACTACCCTTAAAGTGACTACAATTTGTAGTAGATCTAAAGTTGCTTCTTGTTATATTATTATTGTGACAATATTCGTCTGTGGCAGTACGTGAGGGGTTAACCAAAAAGTTGAGTAGCCAAATATAATTGCCAAGAAGTGTAGAGTTGAAATTCTGGGAAAAAGAATCGAAAATGCTATGACCGAATTTTTTTTTGACAAAAGCCAAAATGGGAACTGGAAAGAAGTTGACAGGTACGGAAGATTAAGTTGTTTACAGAACTCAGGCAGAAATCGAGAAAGAAAAATATTGTTATTAAAAAGTGAAAAGGGTAACGATATTAAGATAATTTTCGAGCCTGGAAAAAGTTAATTTTTAAGGATTTGACAGCACAAAGATTCAGATACGATGTGAATTGCACTCCAGTTAAAAGGTGGGACTCAGAGCAAACAAAGAAGTCTTTGTTGAGATAAGGAAGGCCATCTGGCATTTGGGGAAATACCTCAGCTAAGGGTTGAGAAAATTATCCAGAATTACTTATCAGTGCTGAAAGGGAATTATTAATTAGCCTGAGGATAGGCCAGCCTATTCGCCTACGTAGATTTGAAACCAGTTCCATCAAAGGTGACAGTCCAGCATATTTGGGCAAAAAGGGGTTGGACCCTTTCTGACGTCATGAGCCGTAAAATGAGAGAAACTATGTTGGTAGGAGGAAAGCTATCCTCCTGAAGTCCTCACTATGAGGGTAGCGAGAGGAACGACTCTGTGGAAGTAGTGAAAAGAGGGTTGAACCCTTTCTGATGACGAAAATTGAAACAAAGACATGAAGGATGTCTAATGAGTTGAAAATGACGTTAGGGAGATCACCCCTGCCTCAGTCAGAACCTACCCCAGAATATTGGCAATTATTATATAAACAGGCTGATTTTCGAACTCAGCAGTTGGTGGCAGAGAGAGGCGAAGCAGTTGGTACCAGACAAAGCCGATGAAGACCAGGCAGGGACCAACAGATTGGAATTGTGCTTTGCGCTGCCAACTCAGATATTGCCAGTCCGCCGCTGGGACAAACTGTCGTTAAGAAAACTTAACCCTCGTCAAGCCGCCGCCTTAGACCATTATACGTCGCACCCGCAGATTTTTGTCGCCATCTGTAACTTTGAAGTTTTATAAACCCTTTTATTATCTACTACAGAAATCAGAGTTATTATTATTTTTTTTTTGTTCTGCAATATATGTACCCTTCGGAGTCCAGTCTTCAGCTGCCAGTAAACCCTCTTCCTTTCAGACGTGGCCGTCGGCCTTACTTTTAAAGAATCACAACGTGGGGCAGGGCAGTGCATGGTCACTTTCCTGGAGGGAACTTTTGATCTGTTTTTTCCCACGCTGTAGCAGAGAGATTGGAGGGAGGTGGACAAGCTTGTGGCAAAGAGATACCATATTTGGTATAATCAGCGCTGTGATCGAGGACGGGGCAAAGAGAGTGGTATATTATTATTATTATTATTATTATTATCATTAATCACAGTTATAACTACTCCAGGTCCAAATAAGTATAATGGCAACAAAGTGACTCTAGATTCCTCAGAACTGGAGTCTCTCTACTGGATGCACTTTTTTTTGACAGAGAGGAGATGTTATCCCTCAGCAGAATAAGCAGTCAGCATATTGTAGGCCTTGCAGATGATACATTTTCTAACCGAAATAGTATTTTTATTAAATAATTGATATAATTCATAAACTATACACTTATTTCTTTATTAGTTATTAAGTTGCTAGTTAACTGGAACAATCTAGGGAAAGGAGTAGCAACCTCCCTACACCTTGGGGTAGTAGCTATCAAAAAGAGAGCCTTCTGGTCGCCCTCAACTATGGTCGCCAACTACTACTAATATGGTTTAAAGTATTTCCATCAAATATTAATAATTTCAACCATCTATTTAACCTATAAAAGGGATCCTAACAAGTACTACCACTCTGGATCACAGTGGACATGGGAGTAATAGCAATGAATGTGTGTGACTACTCTCCCTAATGTGAAAAACTGGATACAGTTTAGTGTTATACCCAGGATACCTCATTGGGGTAATCTTACATAAATGCAGGGGATGCACTGGGGATATGTTAGGCCCTACCAACAAGGCAACAACAAAGAGGAAAATAAATGCAATAAATATACAGGTTTCATTGTCATGCACCAAATATAAAAGTTTGAATTTTTGTTATGACTAGTAATAGTAATAATTATTGAAAAAGGCTCTCACTTTATTAAGATATAGAATGAAGAGAGAGCATAAGAGGATCAAACAAAGAATAGGATTTCTTAATTTCAAAATGCCAGGGCTAAAAAAGCACAAGGTTTTCTTGTTTTACATTATCTGACCAACCAAAAAAAATTATGTTTTGCTAGTGCCTAGCAAAATCCACACCAGAACTTGACAACATATATTTAGTTGATCATCTGATTCATGACATGATTCCATTATTAGAAATGGTTAGGATGGCAACAATGCCACTAAATAAGAAGCAAAAATAATAAAAGAATTTTATAAATACAAAGAAAGCCACTTAATTATCAGATTTGCCTTTGTGTGAAGCTTAATCCAGTAGTATAATTTTATAATTAATTCTAATCCAAAAGTATTTGAAAATTCAACCAAACCAAGGTATTTGATTTACACATCATTTTTGGTTGGTAGGTTGGGTTTTATGGCATATCAACTCTTGTAAGTTACTTAATACCATATCATGTTTACACATATATTAAATACATGATCTACAAATAAATATTTTGTAGGTAACATTTTTAAATGAGCCAAAGCTCAATTGTTTGCACACAGTTAAATGGTTTCAAGTATTGCTATGTAACATTAACAACTTGATTTAACAGCAGTCATTTAGTTATACATAGAATTTTTAAGTAAATAGTTTTTAGGTAATTTTATAAAAAGAAGAAAAAAAAAAGAAAAAAGAAAAAAGAACAACAAAAAGCTAATTCGTTTGCATACAAAAAAAAAGCTAATTCGTTTGCATACAAAAAAGCTATTCGTTTGCATATATTTTTTGCATAGAGTTAAATGGTTCCAAGTATTGCTATGTAATACAAATAATTCAATTTTTGCACACGGTTAAACAGTTTCAAGTATTGCTATTTAACACTAATGATTCTATTTAAAATTACTCATTCATTTGCACACAGTTAAATGATTTCAAGTTTTGCTATGTAACACTAACAATTCAATATCAATCATTTGTTTGCAAACAGTTAAATGGTTAAACAGTTCTATTTGACCCATAGATAGGACTCTAACAGGTACTACCATTCCAGGTCAGAGTGGACCTGGGAGTATTGGCAATGAAGGGGTACTCCACATTCCCCAAAGCATCAGATTGTTTAGGAGGTGCCTGTGGTGTAATGGTTATCGTCGTAGAAATTGGACACGGCGACACGAGTTCAAATCCTGGACGAGACTGATTGCATTTCACATAGCACTAATACCCTTGGGAAAGGTATGAATCCAATTATTCTCACTCCAGCTATGGGTAAATAGTAGGACAGACTAGGTTCTTCAGCCTTTGTGAGGCAACTAGTCTAGGAGAAGGAAAACTCTGAATTGAAACCTGTTAAACTCCGCTTAAAAATTGACCTTGTGTCATATCCTGCCCGAGCGGAGGGGTTGGTAAATATGATCAGATTGTTTAGTGTCATATGCAGGACACTTGTTGGAGGGGTCTTACCCTCTCTGCAGAGATGCAGTTGGCATTCTATATATTCTTAGATTCTTCATCCCCAGTTGATTGGGCCTCTGGTTAATTTATGAAACAGATTCACTCAAAGTGTTTTACATGTTTTCTTTCTCTTAAAAAATTTTTTAGTATCCATTATCAAGCTCAATAAAATTACATTCTATTTATCAAATTTATATAATACAAATCCAAATAAATAAGGAGAAGTACAAATAAATAAAGAAAAGTACTCTAATTCAGTACTCTAAATCAGTACAAATAAATAAAGAGAAGTACTCTAATTAGCATTTAATAATTGTCTTTCTATAGAAATCATAATGAACAAGGTGAGCATGAACACTGATTACACATTATTATAAAGTTGGAAATTGCTTTATTTTCAACGTTAGAGTATTTTGATGCTATCGAGCAAATGAATCTCAATACTAAGTGCCAATTTTACTTTATTACAGAAATTAATATGTATACAAAATTGTCGAGTTTATAACCATTTTGAAGAGTTTTTTTTTTTTTTTTTTTTTAGAAAATTTCATTTTAACATTGGTTGATCTATTAAATATTCATGAGCAGGCATCTATTTATCAAACTGTCATCATCATGTCACCCACTAACACAGATTCCCTTGATTCTCTCTCACCATTCGTCTATCATCTATTGCTTCCAGCAGGTCTTCGACTACATCCCATGTCTGTACAGAGCTGTTGCAGATAAGTTCTTGTTGGTCGGACAACATTTGTATGTCCATGTGAAGAGGTCCATAAGAGAATGTCACTTATGAGTTCATTCTTATTTCTCCAGCAATGTCTCACATGCATTGTCCATCTTATTTGAATGGTTTTAGAGATGGGAGGTAGGCGGCTGTAGAGCTGCTGTTTTGTGGGATGTTACTTCCAGGATTTGTTCAATATGATTCGTAGCATTTTTGTACAATTCCTGTCTAGTTTAGTTTTCCTTTATATGCTTAGTGTCCATGTGGTGCATCCATATTGTAGAATTGACACAATTCACACGTTGTATGATGAAAATTTGAACACTAAGACTCTCTGGAAAGCAAGATAACTCTTTGGAAAGACAAAGTGACTCTTCAGAAAGTTGGAGTGACATCCTGGAAAGACGGGAATTTTAACAAATATGGATAATACAATGAAAGAAAAATGCCCTCAGGGTGTCTGTAGTGGAGAGGGAGAATATATCACCCATCTTACTTGCTCATACGGTAACGATCTGGATATGTACCCGGCTACAACGTGTGATTGCGGCAGAAAATTCAACAGCTTGCGAGGATCACGAATCCACAAGGCACGCTGGTGCAAAGAACGTAATTCCCCTGCCAGAGAATGTAAATCGAATGATGGGCCTATGAATCAGGTTTACCCCCACAGTATTCACGAGCCCATTGCTGACCATCAGCGTCCTGGAGACATTTTTTTTGCAAGCCAAGAATTTAGTGGCCCAAGGGTAATCAGATAGCTACCTGGACAAACTTAGACCAGGAGCTTTTTTTTTACTCACCACCCATCTTGAGGGCCCATTGATCAACAAATAAAATCTTTTAGCGGAATTATATATGACATTAACGTATAACTGAAACGCATAAATGAAAGAAAACGAACCGAATAGATAAAGGTTATAGAAAGGATTTCAAGACGAATGTTATACACACGGAGCCACCTTTCTCATGTAATTACACAAAATCAAGAAACGGTTGCTATGACATCTAACGGCCGTAAGTAAACGCTTTTTAAAATCACAAACTGCACCAAAATGAAGATGAACGAACGTCCAATGTAATGTCCGCTTTTAGTTGATCTTGTGTATACATAGATATATATTTCTTTTAAATACCCTATCCGGTGGCAAAAGCTGCTCGGTAGTGCCAGGAGTGGCAGTACCACCTTGATCTACCGAAACTGTGTTATCACCCTGGTTGGCGGCTGATGAGGCTAGGGTATCGCACGTGCTTTTACATGTTGTATGATGAAAAAAAAAAAAAAAAAAAAAATTTGTAGAATTGATACAAATGCTGCTTGGAAAAAATTGCATTTTATTTTATCAGATGAGTCTAACTTCCATATGATCAATAACCAATCGATAGCAGTCCATGCATTCGTTAGTCATATAGTGATGCCTTTTTCAGTAGATGACACACTTGACTGGTTACCTTAACAAAGTTAAAGAACCCAGTCTGCTCTACTATTTATCCATAGCTAAGAGGTGAATGGATGGATTCATGCAAGGGCATTAGTACAAAGAGAAACACAGTCATCTAGGTTTTGAACTTGGGTCACCAATTCCATTTGCTGGAATCATAACCAGTACACTACATTTATGAGTATATATAAGTTAGGGGGTGCAACTCCACCAAAAGACATACTGACAGTGGCATATTTTATAAGCTAAGTATACATTGTTAACCCAATAAAAATTATTCCATATGGAATGAAAAATATTCTTATCTTAGAGTTTAACATATCTATTTCAGTTGTATCATACAACACTTTAGGGAGATTCAGTGAATTGTAAAAAAATGCTTGAAACTTGAAAATTTGTATCTCAGATATGCAAAATTCAATTTAAAGTAATCTATTTTTACAATAAAATCATAAACAAGGCAAAACAAGGATTGAATTTGAGAAGACTAAACTCATAACTAAACACTGCCCAGAATCAGCAACAGCTTCTACTTGTATCAAAACCTGTATACTGAAAAGAAGCAAGGTAAATAGCTATTGACTACTGGATGCTAGTGTCTTTCAATACTTTGTGTCTAACAATTTTGCCTTAAAAATTCTTTTAAAAATTCATCCAAATACATTTATATTCCATTGAAAAGTGTTTAAAATGATAAAATGATATTTTACATATATTATACTTGTGGTTTGAAACGTCATATATAATTCTATTTGATCAACAAATAGAATTATATATGACGTTTGTCTTGAGTGCTTTTGGGCAGTAACACATAAATGAAAGAAAACGAACCAAATAGATAACGGATATAGAAAGGATTTCAACACGAATGTTATACACACGGAACCACTTTTCTTGTGTAATTACGCAAAATCAAGAAACGGTTGCTATGACATCTAACAGCCATAAGTAAACGCATTTTTAAATCACAAACTGCATCAAAACGAAGATGAGTGAACGTCCAATGTAATGTCTGCTTTTAGTTGATCTTGTGTATACATAGATATATATTTCTTTTAAATACCCTATCCGGTGGCAAAAGCTGCTCGGTAGCGCCAGGAGTGGCAGTACCGCCTTGAGCTACCGAAACTGTGTTATCACCCTGGTTGGCGGCTGATGAGGCTAGGGTATCACACGTGCTTTCACATGTTGTATGATGAAAATAAGAAAAAAAAAAAATAAAACATAAAAATTTGTGGTTTGAAAGACTAAAATTGCTAGAAAGAAATCTCATATGGCAACTATGTTGTTTTTATGCAGGTAAAGTAACGCGAAACCTCAGCTAGGTAAGAGATATGAGAAGAAATAAATTAATGGTGTAAAAAAGATGAAGCGTTCTTTCAATTCTAGTATCATAGCCGAGATTGTGAAAGGTGAGCACAAAAGTGTGGAGACATTGGAGTTTAGTCAAGAGTCAGTAAGTGCATGTCTGACTAATTTGACAAGCTATTTTGGTGATCCTTATAAAATGGCCACTGGTTTAAGTAATATGATTAAACCATTTTGCAGTTAAGGAGATGGGGGTGGCTTGGCTAACAAAGGTCAATCTGGTAGCGAAGTTGCAGAACGTGGACAATGTGACCACTGTAATCCCATTTTTTCTGGAGAGTGACACATTGGCCCTATATCTGGAATTGAGTGAGCAGGATCAGGAGGATGTGGACATAATCTGTATGAGACTGAAACAAGCATTTGCCGAGGGTCTGTATGAGGCTTATGAGAAATTGAAGAATGAGCAGTGGACCAGAGAGATGGTAGATGTGTACAAAAACAAGATAAAGCGGCTGGTGGAATTGGTGGCATATAGAGGATATGGTGCAGAGATAGCAGCAAGAATGGCATTTATAACTGGGTTTCCAGAAAAGATAGCCCAGCTGCTGCAACATCGCTGTTTAGAAAATGGAGGTGAGCTTGCTGCGACCAGCCTGCGAACGTAAACAGATCAGATTACACTTTCGCCCTAGAGAAATAACATCCGGGCGCGGCCGGAAATGATGAAGCCCTTTTTCCGTTGCAGCTAAAGGGGAAAAATTAACATTTATCAACATTTGCAAAACACTCCTGCCAGAAATAATTCTATAAAAATGGAAGTAATACGTTTCACTAGCCTATACCAGACTATAGAAGTACTTATTTTCTGCGTCCATTTTTTGTAGAAGAACTTTCTATTCACGTGGCATGACAGAAGTGGAGTTCCCTTTCTTCCATATGAAAAAGGCTTCAGGCGGCGAAAATTCAGGTCCCCGCGGACTTTTTTTCCTCTCCAGTTGTTGGGTTGCATTCGGTAGGCCGTTTTATCTCTGGACGGTTCTGCCGGATGTGCCTCGGCACTGGAGAGTTTCTCCGGCCTCAGGGGGCCATCCCCCCAGGCTTATACCCCCTTCGGGGGGGTTGGGTTTATTGCCTGGCGCCTGAGGCGCCCCAAAAAGGGGAATGCCGACGGGGCCGAAGGTATTTTTGGCTTTGCCGGATGCGTGTGGGCTTCGGCCCTGCGACCGGGCCCACCTTAAAAACGGCCTTGTGCCATATTCGTGCGTTGGTGGGACGCAACGATAAATACAGAGGTCTATGCGGACACTCTCAGAGGCCACTCGGCTCGGGTCCTACGTTATCGTGGTTGCACCCACCTCACCGCCACTTCTAGTGGTAGATTCAACAACCCTTTTTTTTACGGTCCTTTTTAAGGGCTATGAGAGGTCTCCTTCTGCGGGTCGGAGCATCTCTGGCGGTTATTAATGATCAGTCGAAATAGACGGCCTGGAGGCAAACACGAAGAGGACTCACTAAAACCAGCCGGTCTTAATCATCGCTCGGTTCCGCTTGTCCGTTTGGCTGCGCAGCGCTAAAGGCAGGGGTTGGCCTTTAGCTACCGCTCCACTATCCACGCAGCGCTAAGATAACGCCAATCTTAGCCTCGTCCTCCTGGCCTGTTCGCTCGACAGTGCAGCTTTGGCACGCAAGCCTTAGCTACCGCCTCGATATGTCTGCACAGCTTTGGCGCAAAACAGCCTTAGCTACCGCCTCAATACGTCCGCACAGCTTTGGCGCGAAACAGCCATAGCTACCGCCCCGACTCGTCCGCACAGCTTTGGTGGGACAAACCCATAGCTACCAATCAACGATGCGTCCGCACAGCTATCTGGCGCGACAAAGCCATAGCTACTGTAAACGATACGCCCGCACAGTTATCTGGCACGACAAAGCCATAGCTACTGACCACGACACTCCTGCGATACAGTCCATGTAACGACACGCTGTTACAGACTACCCTAGCAATGCAGTATCTAGTCCACGTAACGACTCGCTGTTACGGGCTAGCAACCAGATCGAAACACCCCCGGTTAACCCAACGTACTGTTAAAACCAGGATATCGATCTACCGACCACGACACTCCTACAATGCAGCATTCAGTCCACGTAACGACTCGCTGTTGCGGACTGCCCTAGCATTGCAACAACTAGCCCACGTAACGACTTGCTGTTACGGGCTAGCAATCACGACTCGACCATCCCAATGAAATGTCAAAACCGGGACATCGATTTACCGACTCGACTGACTTCGGCTACGACCATCCAGCTGTATCCAACGACCTGACCGATCTTGGCTTACCCGCATCAAACACCTAGCTGTATCTCCATGACTCGACCTATGCCAGCGACCCTCGTCAAACATCCAGCTGCGAACATCTACAACGCAACCATACCAGCTAATGACTTGACCCATCCTAGCTGAAGACCACATACAACCGCCACGGACATTTACATACACGTTTGTAATTCCAGCAATAAAAACGTCACTTAGCTGTATCTATTATCTCACCTTCTGTCTCCCTTCATTGTCTCTGGCTGTCACCACACTATACTCCCACGCATTACCCTTAAATCATTTGTGGAGTCAACACGCTTATCGGCTCCGCAACAAGCTAACTGATCTTGACAGCCAAGATATTGACTAGCTCTCGACCCTCGAAGGCTGCAGAGGTGGTGGCAGTTTCACAGAAAGAGGAAAGCCAAGACGAAAGGAAGGAACAAATCACTTGTTTCCAGTGTGAGGGACCATATTACCAAAGACACTGCAGGAGATACTTCAGCAGGACAACCTGTTTCAAGTGCAGCAAGAAAGGGCACTTAAAAAAGAACTGTCCAGACCAGGGAAACAAGTGAGGGGCAGTTTAAGCACCAGTGACTCCCCAACTTTGAAACAATGATGCAACAGCGACAAACATAAGAAAAGGGTGTTTATAGGAGGACAGGAGGCAATTGACCTCGTTGACATGGCATGTACCACAACAATGGTGCAAATGCGTTTGGTCAGGGACTAGAAAGAGATGAGTGATGTCATGGCGTTTGATGGGAGGAAAGTGAAATGTAGGGGTAAGACAAACGTTGCGCCTGATTTGGAAGATCGTCAGTTAAGTTTGAAGGTGTTAGCAGTTGACTAGCTTATGCCTGGGGTCAAGGTAATCCTTGGTATGGATGTGATCTGTCAGCTAGGGGGTGTCATAGTAATGATGGTGTGAAATTTGGAGCAGCTAAGAGAGGATGTCAAGGAGACTGAGAAAAAGGAAAGAATGGTGATTGAGGATCAAGATTTTCGAGTGGAGTTCAATGGGATAGAGTAGATGTGAAAAGGTGAGATGCCGACATTGACAAACAAAATAGTGTGCTACGAGAGTTCGCTCAAAGGAACAACAAGAGAAGGATTTGAAAAAGAAGTGGACAGATGGATTGAAGCAGGTATACTCATGCCATGGAAAGAGGAGGTGGAAGTGGATATTTTGCCATTGATGGCTATACAGCAACCAACAAAAGGCAAAGTCAGACCAGTGCTGGACTTCCGCAAACTAAACCAATATGTGGAGTGCTAGACAGGAGGTGGTGTGATAGACATAGGTGATGAGACAATGAGGGAATGGAGGTAAATGGGTGGAGTGTCCAAAATAATGGATTTGAAATCTGCTTATTTGCAACTTTATGTGAGCAACAAGATCAGGAAGTACAAGTTAGTCAAGTACAAAAGAAAGACCTACAGTCTCAAGAGGTTCAGATTCAGACTGAACTCTGCACCCAAAATCATGTCGATGATCCTGAAAAAATACTAGAGGAGATGAGGAAAGATGATGGTGTGAGCTCCTACATTGATGCCAAAATACTGAAATCGTTGGATGAAGGTGTGGCTTTAGGGCTGAAATTACAGCAGGGTGCGTCAGGTAGACTGGATTTTTGTGGAGGAAATGAGATCCCAAAAATGAAGGAACGATTATGTCAATGAGAGCTATTCTCCATGTGGGAGAAACTAATTGGGCATTACCCTATTGCTGACTGGCTCTGAACAGCCTGCAGTTACATCAAGAGGCATGCAGAAGGTAAAAATTGGGATGAAGTAGGAGTAAAAATGACAGCTGCGATGAAAGAGGAATTGGAAGAAGTAGAAAAGGAAGACTCAGTTAGAGGGAGATGTTAGAGAGTGCTGAAGACCTAGAAAGGAGTTGTGTGGTGCGATGCTACCAGCATTGCAACAGGTGTTGTGCTAGAGGTGAATGGAGTAGTGGCAGAAGATGCAGCATGGCTCAGAAAAAAAGATGATGCTGGCCCCATTAACATAACAGAGTTGGATGTGGTCCACAAAGGGATAAATTTGGCCCTGAAGAAGAAGTTGCGAGAGATATGTGTAAGAACTGATTCTGCCACAATTTTTGCATGGTTGAACTCAGTGATCTCCAAAAAGAAAAAAAATAAAGACCAAGGGAACAGCGGAAATGTTGGTGAAATGCCAATTGGGGATGCAGGCTGAGTTGGTGCAGGAGTTTTCACTGAGACTGCAAATAAGCCCCATGCCCTCTGAAAAGAACAGGGCAGATGCTCTCACAAAGCTGAGGAAGATGTGGCTGAATGGGTTGGAGAAGCCAGAGGGGGCTGCAGTTGCAGTGGCAAGTTTACAGACTCTGGACATACAAGAGTTGCACAACTTGCACCAAATGGGTGGTAGAAAGAACATTGTACTTAGTAAGACAATAGATTGATCCTGATGTTCAGAGGGAGCAAGTGAAGCAAGTGGTCAGGTCATGCTACGTAGTCGATTGACCTGGCTCCAAGTGTACACAAAGCAGGAAAGGTAAAGATAAAAGAAACATGGAAAAGACCAGCAATCAATGTTACACACTTTAGGGGAAGACCTACCTCACCATAGTTGATTGTGGTCCTGGGCAATTTGCACTGTGGAGAGAGTTGCGGTCCGAAACAGCCAGCAAGATAGAAGAAGCAATCAAAAAGGTATTTTTGGAGCAAGGTCCAGTGGAGGAGGTGACAATGGCTCGGCAACATTGGGTGACATGCTGAAGAAATGGAATGTCCTTCAGTTTTTTTTTTTTAGAGACGCCTATAGACCCAGTGGCAATGGAATCGCAGAGAGAAATCACAAGGGAACTGTTCTGCATGTATCACTTTATAGATATGCTTGGAGATATCTGAAGGTTGAACTGAGAAAGCAGGAGGAAACAACAGGAACCATTGAACTCTGAGAGGAGGTGTGGGTGAAACCCCCTAGTTCATGTTGTACAATGCAGTGGAGCAGAGGCCAAGTGACCGAAATACACTCAAACAACAACATCTCAATAGATGGAGTGCCAAGGCATATTCTCGATATAAGACCAGAGGAAGATGAGGTATTAGGAAATGGCATGCCGCAAGACAACATAGATTGAGGATCGCTACCATAACCAAGGAGGGAAAGGCAACAACAAAGGATGAGGGAATATGAGATGTGATCATGAGATCGGGAGGGGTTGGGGGTGAATGACTAAAATTGCTAGAAAGAAATCTCATATGGCAGCCATGCAGTTTTTATGTAGGTAAAGTAATGTGAAACCTCAACTAGCTAAGAGATATGAGAAGAAATAAATTAACAGTGTAAAAAATATGAGGTGTTCTTTTGATTCTAGCGTTATAGCTGGGATTATGAAAGTTGCGTGCAGAAGAGTGGAGACATTGGAGTTTAGTAAAGAGTCAGTGTGTGTCTGACAAATTTAACAACAATACTTATTGATATAACATAAGTAAGTTAGTGACTATAGTTGAGGGCGACTAGAAGGCTCCCTTTTCTATAGCTACTACACCGAGGTGTAGGGGAGGGTGCTACTCCTTTCCCAGGATTGCTCCCCTTTACTCTTGATACGAAGTTTATATTGCTGAGTGTTAAGCAAGGAGGTATCAAGTACCATTTTTAAAGCCTTTGGTATGACGCGACCTGGGATTGAATCCCGATCTCCCAGACCATTGGTGAACACTCTACCCTCTAGACCAAAATCAATAAGAATAATTCATTTTTGTCAAAAGATCAGTACAGTATAATTTGCTTACTCCATAAAAGAAGAGTGGGGTGGACGGTATGCCTCCTCGGCAACAAAAAGAACACATGGAATCAATCTCTTCTTATGGTTTTGCAAATATCCAGGCTTGATATAATCTTTCATATACAGTCGTGTCTGCCGATGTGCTTCAGCCGCAGTACAAATCTCTTGGTAAATATTCCTTTTCCTTCCTCAACAATCTTCTTCAGCAGTCCTATATCCAAGCTCATCTCATGCGTCACCGAGACTCAAACGTTACTGCCTCCAGTGCATTCAGGCAGGACTTAAGTAATCATGCCAAAATGCCACATCCGGGTCAATTGCACAATGTGGTAATTTACATGCGCATTTACGTCAAACACAATTCGCGATCGGGAGGATGCAAGTTCAATCTTCCCAATCACCCATTTCTCTGATCTCATTTTACACGCCAGACATATTCGTGCATGCTTTGAGCTGCTGCGTGCATGATTTCTCTTGCTACACTCCCCTCTGATCTCAAGATCACAAAGCTGGCAGTCTGGCGGGAGGCGCTTTCATCTGGTACTTCTTTGTAAAGGCAGGAAGGGAGGTCCTGCTTTTGATCCTTCAGTGGGTGCACTGTCAGCTCAGAATCTTCTCCGTCATCTTGCAGCAGGCTCTCTGCCCTCTTCTCAGAGGATGTTGTGCTTTCGGAGTCTTCCTCCGGTGTGATGACACAGTGGCAAAGGCGCAGATCCTTTATGTGGCTGGGTATCTCATCCACAAAAATCGACTGTGGGCTAATTATTTTGGTCACCTTACACATGCTGAACTTCATGGTACATCAACTCCGCAGCGCTTTGATCCACACGCGGTCTCCAACTTGGTAAGAGCTGAGCTTGGTACCAAGAGACACTGTCGCATGATCAGACCCCTTCACCCCAACTTCGTAGCGATAAATCCTGTTGACAGGCACAGTAGAGGGGGATAAGTCGTCTCTGGGTGTGATGTTATACCAGTAGAAAGCCTGCTGTATGGGACAGTGCATCCTGGCTGCAATCCATTCCACCGTGCGGTGACATTGCTTTGCAATACCATTCTTGGCTGGGGCGTATGCACAACGAAATCGTAAGTGAATTCCCCACTCATGTGCGAAAGCTTGGAACTCTTTACTACGGAAGGCTGTATCATTGTCCTAAGGATTTCGTGCGGTGGGCCATGCTTGAAGAACACTGCCTCTAGCTGACAAATCATGCTTGCCAGGTCTTGCCTCCCCAATTGCTTCAAAATGGAGAAATGCGATGGGCCACAGTCCGTGAGCATTAGGAAATGGTGGGTACTGTAATGTGTGATGTCCATTCCTAATCTCTGCCAGTTCCTATTCACTTCCGCCTTTCCCTTTTCCCACTGGATCGGTGCCGGGTCTATGGACTGGCATTCCTCACACATCTAGTTTGTCTACGAGGGCTGTGCTGATCAGCGGTTCAGGCCCATTTTCCTTTTTCATCGCCTCAAACCACCGCTGTAGTACTCATGGCAGTCAGTAAGCAATGTTCTGTGTTGACGGAACCAACGTCACATCCACGGTCAGCACGTACTCCTTCACAAGCTCCTTGAGTGTGCTCAGCCGCCTCCTAATGAGCAACTCACTTGCTGCCTTGTTGCAGACACGCACTTTTCCAGTCAGTGTGTCTGATATCCAGTGATACACGCACACAGAATCCGTCTTTACATGTAGCACCTTGCCCTGCCACTGGAGAACCAAATTGATGCCTTTCAATACTGCGTCCAGTTCAGGCAAGTTGATGTGTTGGGTATCCGCTTTGGGTCGCAGCCAACAAGCATCCTCCAACACAGTCTCGCGCCACTCCAAGGCTACTCCGATTGCTAGGGAACTGGCATCGACCCATGCGTTCAGCTCCTTGCTGTCTACACACCAATCCCTACAGGCCGGATCATCCTGCTGCACAGATTCTATGGTCTCGAACATCATATGCTGCAGTATGGTGTCTCTTGCTTCATCATCCCAGCCCTTCATGACCGAACTTGCTTGCCCGTTTCTCTCCCTGATCTCATTTTACATGCCAGACATATTCATGCATGCTTTGAGCTGCGGTGTGCGTGATTTCTCTCGCTACACTCCAACATATTTTTAGAGACACACCATTTGGCATCAAGAATTTAAGTTTGGGCTTTACTGAAGGAATTAGTAATTAATTGATATTTACCTTAAGGTTCAAGGACTTTAGGAACCATTCATCTCCAAGGAAATTGCAAGCCATATCCACATCTCCATTATAAACCAAAATTCTTTTCTAGAAAAAAAAAAAAATGTTCAAAATTAAAACATCACAATTTTCTTCATAAATACAAAATTAACGTACTTAACAAGGTGTAAGTCAAATTTTATGAAAAAAATAAAAAGATTTCACATCAATTAATATTAAAATTAACTTTGAGAATTCAAAATATGAACTCTTGGAAAATACTATAAATTACAAGACAAAAGATTTAATCAGAAGAGAAAATAATAGATTAAAAATACAATAAAAACAGCTATTTTTAAAAAAGATATTGTTGGTTAGTTAAATAAAGACTACTCTCACTGTTATTGGAATGTCAGGATGTATAAATGGTTGGTAGTTGAGTGACAACAACTGTGTTCAATATGGTGAGTCAAACTGATGTTGTTGCAAAAGACACATAGTTGAAGAGTTACAGTTCAAATAACCAGTTTTGTTAAAACATTAATTAAATGAGCCTTATCATTGGCCAAAATTATTTAAGGTGAGTCACAGCCTTAATCTTTGTCCATTCTTTGCCACCAGGTCATAAGTTCCAGACGAAAGACTACAGTGAACTATCAGTAATAGCCATTCATTTATCAATATCATCTTTGGAACCAGCCTTCCTGGTTTTGTGCCCAGTTGGAAGGTTTATAGGAAAGTTGTGATTTATAGATCATTGTCTATCACACAATAACCAACTCTTCTCTCTGGCCACAAGAACCTGGATGCAATATTGCAAAGATACTAAAAAGGTGGAAGTTTTGCTAAATTCTTGGCATAAACTGGCAGCATCAGATGGTAAGCATTGAGGTCCTAAAGTAAACTAATGGTGGAATCATCAAGTATAAACTCAAAATCCAGGTCATTATTTTCAAATCAGTATTCTTTTTGCAAAATCAAATGATGGGAAGGAAATAAAAATTGTGAAAACCAGAACAGAATCTTATGAATCTACTTTTAATAATTTTTTTCACAACAATTACAAATTCATGATTCTAAAAATGATTTTAGCTTTATTTTATCTCTTATGAAAACTAGCAGTAAGTAAAGTAAATTTGGTGACCGTAGCTGAGGATGACCTGATCACACCACACACTTGATGACACCTGGGTTTAGTGACATGAAGCTGCCAAACCTAAATTTGCTTCATAAATTAATTCTTTATATGATTTCATGACCCTACATCATAAGTCAACTTCTACATAAGATCAAGTATACAGAGTGTGACGTGGTATGCTATCAAGAGAGGGAAAGGAAGATCAATTCCCCTACTCTACGGTGTTTGAATCAACAGGCCCCAAGGACTGACCGCTAAAACAGTAGGAGAATGAAGGTCAATTCCTCGCACTCCATGATCTAAAACCTGTTGAACAAAGTAACGAATCCAGGTCAGAATGAAGGTCAAAAGCTACCCACACTCCATGACCTATAATCGGTTGGACAAAGAAGGGAATGCAGGTCACTCTAGTAGCATGACTGGAGGAAATAGTGGGAGAAGAAAAATAGCCAAATGATTGGCCAGACCCTTTAAGCTCTAAAATGATACCTTTTTGTCAGAGGAAATTTGGAAAAGAATCTTTAGTTTAAGGACAAAAGTCAGCAGATAAAGACGCCGGTTTACAGCCAAAACTCCAGGTAGTCCCTCACCCACAAAAAGAATCTTTAGTTCTGGACAGATATTGGCGAAAGAGAAATGCCAATTCCGCCAACTCCGAGGATGTCACTCGCCCATAAAAGAAAGGAACCTGAAAATTAAGCCTTAGCAAAGATAAGTACAACTTAAACTGTGAATTAATTTTTATTTATTGCGGACTTTTTGTCCTCATCTTGGTAGGTTTTTTTTGTGTTGTTTCTTCTTTCACTATGTTTCAGCCAAATTTCACCTCTGGCCTTCTTCAGGTGATTTACAGCGACCTCAGATAGGAATGATGAGTCTTGTAACTGTATCCCCAGTAATTACTGCCTTCCATAGTTGTTGTCTATTGCATCACATTTTTGACCAAGTAAACTTCTGCCCGGCTTGGGTGGGATTTGAAACCGCTATCTTCTGACAATGCTCACCTGGAACCGTAGAGACTCAACGCCTCTATCCGCTGCGCCACGGACCCCGAAGGGCGATCAAGGATGGATTTTTTGGTCTTATAAATCCTTATCTGGTTTTCCATAGTCGGGTCCGTACTGAATTTTTGTAATTGTCTTTAATTGGAATCATTTTGAGATGAGGCTTCTTAATCTGAGTATTAATTTTTTATTTATTGCGGACTTTTTGTCCTCATCTTGGTATTTTTTTTTTTTTTTTGTGTTGTTTCTTCTTTCACTACGTTTCAGCCAAATTTCACCTCAGAGGTTTACTTGGTCAAAAACGTGGTGCAATAGTCAACAACTACGGAAGGCAGTAATTACTGGGGATACGGTTACAAGACTCATCATTCCTATCCGAGGTCGCAGTAAATCACCTGAAGAAGGCCAGAGGTGAAATTTGGCCGAAACATAGTGAAAGAAGAAACAACACAAAAAAAAAAAAAAAACTACCAAGATGAGGACAAAAAGTCCACAATAAATAAAAATTAATTCTCAGATTAAGAATCCTCATCTCAAAATGATTCCAATTAAAGACAATTACAACTTAAACTGTTTTTCCTTCTACCCTTCCTAAATATTGGAATTATATGTATAAAAAAAAAAGAAAGAAAAGGAAAGCAAGAAACTAAAAGAATTCTGTTTCATCAATAGTAAATTAGTGAACAAACTTAGATACTTTCTCAAGTAAAAGAAAGGAAAGAAAAAAAAAAGAAAGAAAAAGGGAGAAAGAAGAAAAAGACTGTTAAGAGACATTTGTGTTCGAGTGCCTGTTGGCTTAATATAGCCGATAGTTTAAAAAGAAAAGAGAAAAAAAAAGGAATTGCTTCTTAAATCTTATCAATATTTGTTTGGTCGTCGCCTATTAAAACTTTGTTCTATTCTAAATGCACCCTTGTGTTGAAATGAGTCACCCTCTCTTGCACATATCTGTTTCAGCTTCATATCACTTTCATCAATTCTCACTAAATGTCTTATTCACCCTAAAATATTATAAGGGAATTTTTGGAAATTTGACTACAGTTAATATTTCTTTTAACCTTGAAGTCCATACTTTCCATTATCCGAGGGGGTTGGAAAACGAAGGACATGGTGGGGTATGTGAAAGAGAATTGGAAAACCCTTTGCCAGCGTCGGAGATCAGTCTTGCCCCAAATTAACCCCCACATTATTTGCCAGTTACCATATGCCTGAAAAAGGAGTCTTGACTAGGACTTATTTTGCGGTGGGTCAAGTACCAGACTGCCCCGACGTCACATGCGCATAAAATAAACTCTCGTCCTGAGATACTTATCTATGCATCGTCACAAGAGTATTTGTTGAATAAATCCTACCTATGATATCATGAGTTACATAAACAGTTATTTATAAAGAATCAAAAACATGACTAAAACATTTTCTAGCACCCTGCATTTTATCAACTATATTCTAGTTGATAAAAATGAAGTAGAAAACTTAAATAATCATATTCATATTTACCAACCCCTCCGCTCGGGCAGGATATGACACAAGGTCAATTTTTAAGCGGAGTTTAACAGGTTTCAATTCAGAGTTTTCCTTCTCCTAGACTAGTTGCCTCACCAAGGCTGAAGAACCTAGTCTGCCCTACTATTTACCCATAGCTGGAGGGAGAATAATTGGATTCATACCTTTCCCAAGGGTATTAGTGCTATGTGAAATGCAATCAGTCAGGTCCAGGATTTGAACTCGAGTCGCCGTGTCCATATCCTGCGACAATAACCATTACAAGAAAACTTAATAATAGACAGTTTTAAATTTTAAAGCATAAAATCAGATTCAGGTGGAGTTAAAAAATTCAATGAGAGATAAGATGTTAATGTAAAAAAAGGAACATTACCTTGGCAGCAATTGCCTTTAGATATTGCAACTTCATGGTTTCATACAGCATTTTGTAGTTGACACTAACAATAGCACTGAAAATGAATATATGGTATAACAAAATATGATCCAAAAACAAATTGAAATTAGTTTTTTAATTAGTGACAAGTCAATATGGGTATTAAAAATGCATGATAGAAATGAACAATAAATGAAGCATTAATTTTCTTCAAAATAGTCCCCTTGGCATTCAACTCACTTATTCCATCAAGTTTTCCATTATCCAAAGAACATCTGAAACTCCTTTTTATATGGGGTTAGAATGTCTTCCACCTATTACTTAGACATGAGGACAAGAAAAATACTGCATAGAGCCAAAGGTCTGGTGAGGATGGAGATGCTGTACTTTCACAATCTTGTATTTTCCCCAGAATTGGAGATCAGAAAGTATTGAGATTGGCTTCATAATTTTTTCCTACTTGCACTGACTCATCTAAATGAAGTCTAGACATCATCTCTTCATGTAAGTTGTTTAGCTGTACAAATGTCTATTTTAATTTTTAGAATTTAAAGCTTCAGTCTCAACATTCTTTAAAACTTCTAATCTGGTAATGAGCAACAACCTGCTTTAACAAAAAACTAATACCACCTATGATAATATAAGAAATATCTTTGTTACATTTAATGTATGAAATTTGGCCAAAAAATATGATCTTAGATATTGAATTTGGTTGGTTATCAAGTATTCCCCTATTTTGAATAACAAACAAAATTTTCAAATGTTCAAAAAAGAAGGTATTTAAAAAGATATTGATAATATTTATCTCTTCCATAGATAAATTGTGACATAATTTTTCTGTAACTATGAATTATTATAGGAAAGAGGAGGTAGGTATATATCATATCCCTTATCTAATACAACATATTTATTCTATGAGACTATCAATTACTCAATGAGCTCAAGTAAGGCCCATACACGAGTCAAGTGAAATATAATCAATTAGTTTAGCTTCAGGAGTCTGTCCACTAGACAGCAGAGACTTACTCCTTTAAAGGTAGATAGATTCTGGTTTATTGCAGTTAATATGCATCAAAAGGCAAATGCAGATGAAGCTAAGCTATTTTGGCACTGCTTAAAAACTGTGTTGGATACTGCCTTTGGTTTAGTTTATTATTTTAATAATATATTACGCCAAAATTTGAGATAAATAATTTGCAAACAGTTATATGGTTGAAAGTATTCCTATCTAATTTTCAAACAAATCTATCTGACCCATAAATGGGAATCTAAAAGGTACTATCAACTCAGGGTTAGAGTAGACCAGGGAGTAATGACAATTAAGAAATATTCCACACTCCCCAGAGCTTCTGAGCTTTCTACCACCATAAACAGTTTAGTATTTACTACATCCTTAGATGGGAAGGTCTTACTCCTCTTTAGGGAATATGGTCAGCATATTCTAAGCCCTGTTTGACAAGATGATTTAGCATAGGACCAATGTAAATAACTACTTGTATCATTTAAAAAAGTAGGGTCAGGTTCATCACCTGATGCCCAAGACATTCCAAAAGAAGGAATACTAATAGAACTAAGCAACTTTTAGCACTGTCAACCTATACATAAGAGGGTCGCTATTAAAAAAAAATAAAACTAGATATGGTAAATATCTGCCAAACAGTTATGGGAAGGTAAAAAATATTTCTACAAATAAAATGCTTACCTGCACATCTGCCACTCAGGAAGCTGTTTTGGAATATGAAGAGCTTTACGGACACTTTGATCATTAAGGTATACCAAACTGGCAGTTCCATTGATACAAGGAGGAGTCAATCGTAAATTCTTTTTGGGCATTGATTTAACCAACTGAAAAATTACAAGCTTTTATTATAGAAAACATGTTCAGTATCAAAAATAATAATATTGTGACTTCCTTGCTTTGTATGAAGCCATTAGAAGTATCCAGTGTTGCCCGAGAGAAAAAAAAAATCTAAAGTACATTTTGTTAAACAAAAATTTATTCTACAACACTTTTCAAATGTTTTTTTCCTAGGCATGCATGTTTTTTAGGGAGGTATATTGAACTAATATGTAGAAATAGAAACAAATAAAACAAATAAATAAAAATGTCTAACTCAAGTATTGAGTATTTAGATAGTAGTCTTTCATTAGTTTCAGCAAAGATTAAAGAGAAAATGAAAAAAATATTATCTTTCATCAAATATGATAGCTATGTTTTATATATGATGTTACAAATATCTAATCCTTCCATTCGAAGTAACAGACTACCTATAAAGGTTAGTGGGCATGGCTGATATCAGTAGGAAAGTAGAACATCAGGTGACTGGGTGCTTACCTATATAACCTCCTTAATGGAGGTGCCGTGGTGTAGTCGTTATCATCGTAGGAAATGCACGGTGACATGAGTTCAAATCCTGGACAAGACTGATTGCATTTCACATAGCACTAATACCCTTAGGGAAGGTATGAATCCAATTATTCTCCCTCCAGCTATGGGTAAATAGTAGGACAGACTAGGTTCTTCAGCCTTGGTTAGACAACTAGTCTAGGAGAAGGAAAACTCTGAATTCAAACCTGTTAAACTCCCCTTAAAAATTGACCTTGTGTCATATCCTGCCCGAGTGGAGGGGTTGGTAAATAGTACCTATATAACCCCCTTGTTCGATACAGGCTGAAATCAGCAGGTACCATAGTAAAAAAGAAGTTGCTAATTAGCTGAAGGAAGGCACGTGACAAGGACTGCTTTTCACATGCCAAAAACACTAATTTGACAGAAGCACAGTTGGTGGAAATCTTTGGAGAGGGATGCATGCAATGATCAGCCAGTTTGAGAATGTGAAGTGGCTACACAGCATAAAATGTCTTATAAGGGTAAAAAAAAAAAAAAAAAGAACCATGAGGAGGGATTGTAGAGGCCACAATGATGATAATGAAGAAAAGTAGCAAAAGATTTTATGAGAAGGTCAAGGGGGTTAAAAAACAGAAAGAGAAGGACAGACTTTTGGCTGTGAACTCTCTTCACTCTCATGACAGCATGAATGAGATAAGTAAAGACTGATATATATCACTCCTTTCCACTTCTCTTCTGTTCTCTTATGTAGATCTAATCAGCTGAACATACATAATCACACGTATTATTACACTATCAAACTATTAAGTGAATTATTTTCATTTTAAATTATCCACTTGTATATTTCATGTTCATTTCATAGTTAGAGAATAAATTTTGTTTTATTGTCCCTTTGGGTCACACTCATTTTTGCCACTTCAAGGATTTCAGCCTTGTTCATTTACCTTCTATGTATTCAAGTGGATCGCTTCAGAGATAAAGGAACTTAGTTTATATGAAATATATATTTACCTGTTCTGACACCCTCCCAGCTTGTAATATGTAGCAATACAAAAATAAATATACCCTTTATAAATATCAACGCAATTTTAATTTTAGCAAGTCTGTGAAAATACCTAAGCAGCCAGGGGGTCTATCATCTCGTGAGGATTGTTGTAAAATCTTACACCCGGCCAAGTGGACATTCACAAGATGAACAAAAAAAGACAAAAGAAGGAGGAAGGAAAGAAAAGACAAAACAACAAACTTGAGACAGCAAAACCATAAAAAAGGGGAGTCTGGCACATTTCTGGTACTCTATGATGGGTCTTTACATTTCCTCAGTATGTTTTTTTAATAGTTTTTTTAACATCAGTCCATTTGATTGTGGGTATAGCAGTGATGAGGTTGTTCTTTTGAAGTCCCACGCTGTTGTGAATTATATATATTCTGCTGATGCAAAACATGGTCCATTGTCTGAGAATACTTCTTCAGCTACACCAAAATGACTGAAGCTATGTTGCATTGCTGTGATTACTGCTTCACTTGTTTGATTTGGTATCAGATATAGATCTGGGTAGTTTGAGTGGCTATCCACTATTATTAGATAATCTCTGTAACTGTGTCTACATAGAGCCACAGATATTTTTTGCCATGGTCACATTGGTATTTGGTGGCTAATAGGAGGTTGCTTGGGTTGTGAATCTCTGTAGGTCATGCACAAGTTACACTCTTGTACTATTCATTCAATGTCTTTGTTTATACAGGGCCAAAAAACGGATGCACTGACTCGGTGTTTGGATTTCTCTTGACCTTGATGGCCTGCATGTATCTTTTCCAGGATATTTGTTCTTATATTGTGTTGGGATTATGATGCATTCTCCTTCCAGTATGATGTTGTGGAAAAGCACCAACACTGTTCTGTGGTTGAAGTTGCTTCATTTTTGTAGCTCTTAATTGTTTCTGGCCAGCCATATATTATGTAATTTTTTAGTATTTGCATCGTCAGGTCTGTTATTGTAATTTGTTTTATTTTGTTCATTTTTTTTGTCAGTAACTGGCCAATATTTGATCACAGCTGCTACCTGAGCTTTAATGTTGAGCCCAGTTTGTTCAGTACTCCTTATATCATCTGCCATTGCTGCACATGACAAAGTATCTGCTGCAGTTCCCGGAATGTAGCTGATGTGCAGATGATATCTTTACACCTTGAGTCAAATCCTTTGTAGCTGTGCTGAGGAATCGTTCAGCGCTTTTTTAAATATGGCTGCTAGTGGTTTGTGGTCCATTTCCTGTTGTACTGGTCTTCCATATATGTACTGATGGAAGTGGTCACAAGCAAATTATTGCCAGGGTTTTTCTTTCTATCAGGGCATACCTGCTTTGTGTGTGTGTTATCGCTCTGGATGCATATGCGATAGGTAGCCACTGGTCTTCATGTTGCTGCTCAAGTATAGCACCCAATCCTTTTTTGCTTGTGTCACATGAAATTTTTATCAGTAGGTTGTAGAATCATATCAGAGGTTGTGATGATAGCAGCTTTTTCATTGAATTCTTTCTCGTGTTCCATTCCCCCTGTGAAGAATACTTTAGCTTTTAGTAGATTCCTCATGTGGACTGTTCATTGAGAAAGATTCTCTGTATATGTGGCAAGGTATTTGACCATACCTAAAAATCTTGCAACATCTACTTGTTCCTTTGGTGTTGTGAATTCTACAATTGGCTTCACTTTGGCTGGGTCTGGTTTCAAGCCATTGGCTGTGAGTTGATTGTTCACATTGCTACTGGTATCAAGTTTCAACAGAACCGTTAAATCCTTCTAATGATAGGTTTACCATCCACTGTGAATCATTAGTTATAGCAGTAATACACACTTTCTTCACTGTGATGACAACAAATGGATTGTAGTAGTGGATTTGATCAGTCTTTTGCATTGCTTTGGCTTATTGATTTTTTTCTCAACACATTTTTTAAAATGTCCTACTTTCCGACAATTTCTATATGTCTGTCCTTTTGCTGGGCATATTCTGTCCATGTGGTTATAGCCACATTTCCCCCATTCATTTTTATCTCGTTGTACATGCTCATTCTTCTCTGTTGTGCACATTCTTTTTATGCGGGTGTACTTATATATACCAAACTTGATGTACAGCTAGGACTTCTCTGTCTTGTGTGCATGTTTTTGTAATTTTCTAATTTTTACGAATTCTTATTACTGTGTCTGCTAGGTATCTTAACATTGCTTTAGTACATTTACTCCAGATATTATACGGTCACTTATCATGCTGTCCTTTAGGTGGTCAAAGCTACATTTTCCAGCTAGTGAGGTGATGTTTGTTAAGAAAGAGAAGAATGTTTCTCCTTTCTGGTCTCTATTGTTGAAGTAGTAACATTTGTGGGGTAAGTCTTTTTTGCCCTCAAAAAATTCTTTAAATTTGCAAACCAAAGCATTATATTTACCTTCTTCCACTTCTGTGAATGTTAGTGCATTATACACTTCTATTGCCTTTTCTCTGGCTACGTGCAGAAATAGAGCAGATTTTTCATTGTCATTTGACACCATGAAGTACAATTCCAATTTCTGTCTAAAAGTTCTCTTCTATAATGCCAGTCCAGGTCATTTGCATTGGCAGTTGTAATATGGCCGTGCTTGTTCTTCACTTCTGACACCAAGCATTAAGGACAATAATGATCTTCCAAATACATTCACGTTTAATTACAGAGTTGTACAAAAAGGCGTGTTTACTTATTTGAGAAGAAAGAGAGAGAACCTTAGTTTCTATCTCTGGAGTGATGTCATTGAAGAGTTCCACTCAAAGGGGGATAACTTGTTATGACTATGTTATATCTATGAAACAAAGTCCAGAAAGAACTTCAGCATCTTGAGAAAGAGGATATAATCTCCCTTATTTATCGAATGACCTTCGTATATAGGTAGAGTACAGCTTTTCTTTTTCAGCGATCCAAATTTCCAGATTAGTGAAATTGTATACAATCCTCCACAATGCCAGATCAATGAAGCAGTTGCTAATTGAATTTCATTTATGCATTCATAGAACTTACTAAGTTTTGCTTAGTTTGGCACACAGACTGGGCTGCATACAGAATCTATGGTTGCTAAGTAGTTACCTGCCTAAGTACTGAGCATGTTAATTGTGTCTTAACTTTGCTAATCTTGTGCCATTTTTGTTGGGTTACATTTACATACACATATTGGAGAAGTTACCAGTATTTGGTAACAGCTTGGTGCCAGGGAAGACATTTAGTCCCGTCCCTACTCACAAGTTCTAATATTAACATTAATATAGCCATAGACACACTAGCATTGAATAAACAAAAGTAAAAATGATATAATTCAAGACATTATATATATATATATATATATACATACACACACACACACACACACACGAGAAGTATTACAATAATAAACAAATGTTTCCCAACAGATGAGATGTGCACATTGTTATAGGAACATAAAAGGGATGCGAAAATGGTAAAAGTTCTGTCTTCTTTGGGCATTCATAGCCTTGAGGGCTTAATTTTAAATTTCAAGGTTAGACAAAAATCCATCACCAGGTTTGGAGGCAGAGATCCTCTTCTGTTCAATAGACAGAGATACAAACAGGTCTTATTTCTTTGAAGACATGAACCAAAAAGAGGCTCTGAACTCTCACATAACCAACAGACACATCATGTCTAAAGATTTGCTTAGTATCTAAGAGAAGACAGTTATTGCCTCCACACTGCCAGTATTTTGTAAGGAAATCTTTTTGAAAGATTAAAAATAAATTTAAAAATATTTCAAATTGGATTCATTGCTATTTATTCAATTTTTTAAAAAGTTTTTCTAGATTTCAATACACATTGCAATCCTAGAGCTCTGACATCCAAGTTTCAAGGGATGCAGGAACCATATACCACTATATAGTTTTTTGAACAGCTTAATAATACCAAATCTCAAAAAAACTGATTCCTCTAAAGAAAAGAAAGAAAAGATAAATTCCTGTTCTTACCGATTTTTGTTTCTGGATATTTTTGATGCTAGGGAAGAGATAAGTCAAGTCAGAATAAGAAACAAGTCCTGGAGTAAATTTTGTAGTTTCACATTCAGCATACAAGTTATACATATTTAATCCAATTCCATAAATATGGTCCATAGCTCCTCTGATCTAGATATAATTTAAAAACAAAAAATAAATTAAAAAAAAAAAATAATAATTTTAAAACCTATTTTTTAAATACTTATTTTTAAATGAAGGTCACTAAATCATTACTATTAATCATTTTGATGAGTATTAACCTTTATCTCCTAATTCTAGTGGCTTGTTTACAACATGTACTGTTCCTTGCTGTCACAGGAATGATGACCTGAGTTAATTGTTATAAAAAGCAACTAGAATAAGGAAGATCAAGGATGAAAATTAGTCAAAATTATAAATGATAATGAAAAATAAAAATCTGCTCAATTAGTTCAATGAAACATAACTGATATACAACAAAGATCAAAATCATATTTTTAATTGGGCACTTTAAATGGTGTAGAATGACAGTAAAAACAGTATGAAATAACAAAACATAACAAAGAAAATTTACAATAGTAGTAGGAAAAATTAATATAAATCAAAGTGATAAATACTATATCTAGAATGGTTAATTGCAATAACTGCACTAATTAATTGCTAGGTATGACTGATACAGACAATATGGCAATAAGCCTGTTTCTTTAGTGACAGAAATATACAGCTTCTAAATAGGAACCTACTTTTGTACATAATGGTATATGATATGAAATATATCACTAATAACTGAATCAAAATACAATTATTACAACAGTAGGAGTTAGATGGTAACTCTTTCTAGTTTTGAATCTTGATAGCTGTGGACAGTAATTATACTTTATTAAATTTTTATGTCTCAATGTCCCAACCAACATAACAGCTTTGAAGCAGTCAATACTGTCCTTTGAAGTTTAAATTTTGAACATTCATTGAATCTTTTCATGTTGCGTAAGTGAAAATTATTGCTGTAGTTTTAAACCACCAAAAGAAAACTGTAAAACGATGCTTTGTTTGAATTTCTAATGGATCCAGGGAATATCCAGCCCTCAAACATTAGTGAAATATAAGGTGTGGCCCTCAGACTAAAAAAAATGGAAACTTTAGTTCTATATCAAAAGAGACAAAGATGTGTTTATATTACCCAGTGGTAACTTGGTGTGACTGAAAGTCGAGAACTATTGATTTCTTGGAATTTTAAATCATCAATGATTTTTAATAATAAAAAAAAAAATACAAAAAAACAAAAAACAAAACAGTACTCACAGCATCTACACACAAGTGTGTTGAATTCTTTGTGAAACAACAGTCAGTATGGATAGAACCACAGCAATACTTCTGTAATCGATTGTAAAGGCTACAAAGCAAAAAAAGAAAGAAAAAATTACATAATGAAGAAAGTGAAGAAATGATTTTGTGGTAGACATGTTTCAGTGGCACTTGGTTTATTTAAAGGCATATCAATACCTTGGGGATTATTTAATGCCAAAATTAGATTCATTTGTAAATGATTATTTATAATCATAACTATATTTTCAATATTCCATCGCAATCATTTTTTGTAATTGCACTTTATTTGTCTAATAATTTGTTTACTCACAATATGATATCAAGTTATATGGTTTTAACAATTCATATTTAATAATAATTTGATAACGCACATGGTTTCAAGTATTCCTGTCTAATACTAATGATTTTAAAATAGATCTATTTTGATTCTAACTATGAGAATAATCAAAACTACATTGGTGCATATTCCCTTTCTTTGTGACATGGTAGCAATTGTATGGTCTTTCCCAGATGTTACTACTCTTTCAGTGTCATCCAAACTTTTCTGAAAGTGTGCAATAATTATATACACATGTGGCAGAATGAGTTGAATTGGTAATACAAAAATTAGCTGCAAAATTTAATTGTAATATTAGTCAAAAGAGAAAATAGAAAATTAAATAGACACCTTGTCAGAAGAAACCTAAAGAAAAAGAAACCGAATAAATTCCTCTACTCAGACAGCAAATCTAGAAGATCAAAGAAATATTAAATAACTAGAATTAAAAAATAGATAAATAAAAAACCTTTCAACAATATAAAATGTTAAAATATAAAACAGAAGACTTGTCTACATCTGATAGATAGCAAAATGGCTTAGTTTGACACAAGTCTAAAAAGTATAGGATACCCAGTGAGAATCAAACTCACTAACAATGGTCTTTGCTAGCCCAGCCCAAAAACCATAACACTTCCAATTAATCAAGTTGAGAAATGAAAGATAAATATAATGACTAGAATAAAGGATTAAAAAATATTAGGCTGTAAAATAATGGTCAATTTTATTTAACATTTAAATGTAAAAAAATTATTTTGCTAAACAACCTAATAAATTTGCCTGTGAACACAAGTAATAAAATTTCTCCAAGCAATTCAACTGATTTTTCCTCTGTATCAACAACATTAATGTCAAAGATTTTGTAGTTATCACATTATTACATTGAATAACACTAGGAAAAATACAAATCATACTTACTCAGATCCAAAGAGGCCATGGTAGTAAGCAAAGTGGATGATAGAATTTTCATTCATGTTAAAGTCACTCATGCCATTACCAACAGCAAATCCCTTAATAAATAAAAATAGACCTAAATTTATCTTTTAGACTTGATTATATTGAAAAATCTTTTAATGATAATGTTAGAAAATCAAGTTATGTAGGTTTTCAGGATCTGTTTGATTTTGATCAAATTCACTTTTAATATAAAGCTAGAAGAGTCATGGACCTAATGGGTTCCTGATATAATCACCATTTCATAGCTGCTCATTATGATATTAATGCTTCTCTTTAAAAAAGAATAAAGGATTCTAATTAGAATTTCATAGTTATTTATTATATTAAGAATTTGGATGATTAAAAAATGACATTCAGTGCAAATTCAAACCCTACAAAATTATTTGGTTGCAACTGAACTGGAAATTGTTTTATTCTCTAAAAGTATTTTTACTTGTATTTCTTAAATAAAAATCGAACTATGTGTATTTTTGCTGAGTTGCTGTTACACACAAATAAAATTTTAGTAGTATATCGATCAGTGATTTTGAACATGTCTATGAAATCATCAGACATAATTTTGTATGCAACTTCTGCCAATTAGACTGCAACAGCTAATTAATTGATAAACCCAATGCCCCTCTTTACAGTTTACTGTTTGATAAATCCTACTTGTGACTTCATGAATTACATAAACAGTAATATACATATACAGCAAAATTAATAAACCATCAAAATAATGCTGTATAATTAACATTATAATTAAAGTTTAATCAATTAATAAGCTTGAAATAACTACGAAAATAAAATCATGTTAAGTGTATTAATTTCTGAATATAATTATTATTATTAACAATTAATTTTTTTAAGGGTCCTGAGTAACTTTATAGGTGACATTTGAACTTCTGCTCTCATAGCTGACTTGGTAGAGTAGCTAGTGAATAGAATATGGATTCCCTTAGGCAGAACGAAACAGGAGCTTCAGTCTCATTGGGAACATATACTTTATTCTTGTTTCTAATGGGTACTGTTCTTTACATTCATGGAAGTGATGAACTGAACAAGTTGTGATAAAAAGCAACCGATATAAAGATAATAAAGGACAATATTAATCACAATTATTGATAATAATAATGATAAATTGACAAAGCTTCATATAAAAATAAAATATACTTGTGAATATGACATAGGGTTTTCTATACTATATGATATATATATGAGGCAAAATATAGTGAAAAGCTAATAAAAAAAACATTTCTGTCTGTACTTTGATTTTTTCTTAATATACTAAGTAATAAATTCACCTATCATCATAGTACTCTCTCTTTAATCTTCAAAGTTGTAGTAATAAAACTATCAGACTAACTAGTCTGCTGGAAATAATGATCTCCAAGAACAAAAATGTAAAAAAAAATATTTATAACTCACTTCAAAGTTTATAGAAGGCTCTTCCAATAGACGTTCAGTCAAAGTTGGTACATAAATACCACCATAGCTCTCACCAGTTACAAAGAATCTATTATTTTTGTATTCAGGGAATTTTTTGAAGAAACTCTTTATAGCAGCTAAATTATTTGCAGATACCTTGGAGAAAAAGAAAAAAAAAGAAAAAAAAAAAGGAATGAATCAAAATACTGTCAGATTAGAGCAGAATCAAGAAAAAAAATATCCAAAATAATTTTGTACAAAAACAGTGGATTAGGGATTTTTAAAAAAAAAAAATTAAGATACATATTTTGCTATTGTATAAGTAACTGGGACTTGATATTTAAATAAAAGAAAAATAAATAGATCTATTTTTCAAAAATCATGACAAAACAAGTTTAATTCTTTCAGTGTAAAAAGTGAGAAATTTTTGTGTAACAATTGTCAAGAAAAGAGATCCACACATCAAGCTCAACTTGGAAAAATTCTAAAATATATAACAAAATTTATCAAAATCAGTTTTGTTTCTTCTGTGGCACAATAATGTGTGTGTGTGTGTGTGTATATATGTGTATATATATATATATATATATATATATGGATGAATATGTGTGGGTCTCTCTGTGTGTTTGTGAATGGGTGGCCAAAGAGGGGATCTTATCTCTGGCATCTTTGAAGTGGAACCGGGTTGTCTAGAAGACCTTTCTTTGTCTATATTGGTGTGAAGACCACACAAAGAGCTGTGCCCACAAAAACCTATGAGACTGGAAGAGAAGGACGAAGGATGTCAGTCAGTCTGGAGCAGAAGGGCAGTCAGTCAAGAGTGAGTGGTCATTTGGGAGTGAGACAGAAGCAGGGAGTTGGAAAGTTAGGATGAGGACTAGATGAGTCAGTATTTTTGGAAACTGTGTGAGATTTTCGCTGAGTTCTCATGATAGACATGAACATACATTCATAGATAGAATGCTAAAGTGCCAACTTCACTTTCCTGCATTTGCAGTTCTAAATCCGTGTTTGTTTCTTCCTTCCACCCACTGTTTGTTATTTTCCAAAATTTTTTATACTACCTGTGAAATGCCCACATGGCTAGGTGTGAGAATTAATAATGAGGTCCACACCACTAGATGAATGGCCAAACCAACAAAACATGCCATTTGTGGGTCGTTTCATATGAAGAAAGATGGTTCTGCTTTAAATTCGTGAAACAAAGTAAATCTATCTGACAGTGACAAGGCAAATATCATTTTTAATCCTTTGAAGTTTTAATATGCATAGACTTTCAGACAAACTGTAAATGGGCTAACAAAGACAAAACTCAATTAGAATCCTGAGTGCAGATATTTTTTTGAAAGCTATTCCATTAAAAGAAAGTCTTTGAATTGTTGCTATATCAAACCGTTTATCATTAATATTTGATATGATCTTGATCCTAAGACATTGGGCTTACAGTATATAGTAAAAACAGTACTCAGGCAGAAAGTGTCCTGGGTATGACACTAAACTGCATCTGATAAGGCTCCAGTTCTGACGATTTAGGGAGTGTTGAAACATGCTTGGGTTCCATCTATGAGTCAAATAGATCTGTTTAAAAAACATCATTAAAAAAAAACAAAAAAACATATATACTTAAAACTTACTTACTTGGTCATCATCAGTTGCATAATCTTCATCATCAGAATATGAATAACCAACACCAGCCGGAGATTCCAAGTAGATTACATTTGCTAGCTTGAAAAGAAGAGGTGGGGAATCCCTAAATTAGAATTGATGATTAACAGAAATTAAACAATTAACTTGTGTAAAAAAAAAATATTACAGGTATTACATTTCCTGTGAAATCACATCCTATTTACTGAATTTATATAATTGTAAATAAGGGGAAATATGCTAAGATTGGCATTTAATATTTATCCCTCTTTAAGAAATTATAATTAACTATTATTATTACAGTAATATAATTGAGGATGATAATTATATTAGTTTATTATCTTATTTGTATTGATAAATTGTAAGTTAGCTAAAGACTTTGAAAGATAGTGTAAGTCACAAAGGCCATATGTGGGCATGTGTTGCACAAGTGGCAAATATCAAGTTGACAGATTGTTTTGGAAACCACCTAAGATAACATATTGAAGCTTTGTTTTGAAATCATCATTGTAGACTGGATATTAAGTGAACATTCTGTTGCCTGACTTAGAATAAGATTAATTCAAATTAAATAAGTTAATGGAATAATTAATATATTATATAAGCAGGAGATTTTTGGAATTTAAGTTAGTGGGGGCAGTAGAGTTCAGTGTTGAAATCAGATTCGAGCTCTCAGGTGGTGGGGGCGAAGAGATCATGGGGTGAAGAAATGGAAGTTAGTATCTTGTTCATTGATAACCCATGAATTTCTCTGTGTAAGAACTGAATATCTTTCATTCTATCTTTCTCTCGTGTTACAATAAAGAAATAAACTTTTTGTATTGGAAACAACAGGACCGTCTCATATTTTGCATAAGGTAACACATATTTTGATAGTTGAGATGGTGCCATGATGTTACACTATGCCATTCAGTTGACCTGAGGATATTTAAATCTAAAATTTTGAGTTTTGACATTTCCTTTGAATATAAACATCTTTCTATACAGTGTCACTTGTCTATCATGCAACCATGGCATCCTTTCTTTTATAAACTCAACTTTATAAAAGTCAATTATTTAACAGCATTTTATCATAACAGCTTTTTAAGGCATCAATGTATATGTAACATATACATGATGCTTATATTTGAAATATTGTGAGTCTTCATTATTTCAAAAATTTTCATTTGTAACCTATTTTGAGATGCCCACACCAGTAAAGCAAAACACTGGCAATGATTGTCTTGTGGAGAGTAAGGAACAGAAGATATAGAAGCTACGTTAAAAGTTTATCAAACTTATTTCTCTTTTGAGGTTCAGGAGGTATATCTCAATGATACAGTGCTTATCATTATATAGTTATATTTGTTGGGTATGTTCCATCAAGTCTTACTTCAGATAGGATGTCTTAGAATGCAATCCTATTTCCAACTAATGTGAAGGTGCAGAATATGTGGTTGCTTGTTTGCTGATTTCCAGATAACTCTTAAAAAGACCTTAAGTCTAATTACATGTGGTCTTTAGTGAGGTCAGCAATCTTGTTTTCTTATGCTTTCTCCTCACAGCCAAACTGATAAGCAGACCACATCTATAAATAGATAGGTGCTCATGTGATTCCAGAAATCATGGGTGCATGTCACAGAAGTTAGAAAATAGAATCAAACAATACATTTCATTATGCGTTCAACAACACACTCCAAGCTCTTCAAATCATTATACTCAAACTGGATTCTACCATTCATTAGCACAGACAATCCTGCCAGTATATAATGACATTTGCTTTTAAATTTTAAACACAAACAGATCATCACTGCAAGTAAGGATCTTTGAATCAATTCACATTGCCAACCAAAAGCTGAATTTGTGCATAAAAAGTTTTATATTTTCACTAAAAAAAAGAAAAAAAAAAAAAAACACGTAATTTTGTAACTAAGCTTTTCAGACAAAGATTCTCTCATGAATATCATAAACCAAGAAGTATTTTAAAAGAATCCACTAACTTCTGCCAAGGATCAGTGTAATGTTTATATCTGTGGAAACTTCAATTATTTTGAAATCTTATTTTTTAGTTCAATCCCCACCTTAGCACCCCTCCTACAGTCAACATAGATTATTATAGTTTTCATTGTAACAGGAGTAATGAAATTTAGTTTATTGTAATGTAAGATGTTTCTAACCAAAATACAAGAGAGAAATGGATGAAAAGTTGCATCCTCTATTTTGTCAAGAAAGTTGACCTCTGAATCACTAAGAACAAAAGGTACAGTTCTTACTGCTATAGCAGCTAAGGTTGATAATGCTCTGCTTATCACTCATATTCGACCAGAAGTTGAGAAAAATTAGAATTGTTTTCAGAGAAATCAATCTACAATATCTGACTATTCATTGAATCATCAAAAGAGTGTGAGCAATAAAAAACCTCAAGGCAGCACATTTGTTTGTAGATTTCTCCAAGGTATTTGACTCCATATACAGATGAAAGATGGAGCAAATACTTCTAGGATATAGTCTTCTCAAAGAAACTTATTGCTATGATGCTTTACAAAAACATGAAAGCAATGGTTCAGATTTGGTTTGGTTTCTTTGTTTAATGGCATATCAACCTTTGTTGGTTATTTAATGCCAAAGCTATCTTTATAAAAAAAACAGCAGTGGTGCTATTTAACCAATAGCAGGAGGATAAGAGGTTCTTACTTTTCCTTTATGTATTAGGTGAAAGTAAATGAATAGCATGGCTGGAGTTTGAGCTTGCTTAATACAATGTCGCATTCCAGCACATTAACCACTATGCTATGTTGTCCCCTGCCCACTCATCTTTGAAAACAATAATTTGCTCAACAGTGACACTGATTTCTTAGACGTTGTTATTGGAGTCTTGGAAGGAGATACATTGGCACTATTCTTATTTATAAGCCAATAAATATAATTCAAGAAAATGAATTCACATGAAAAAAAAGGCAAAGAAGAAGATGATATTCTGCAGAAATTATTGCTGATGCAGACTATGCAGATGATCTAGCACTTCTTGCAAATATAGCTATTCAAGCCAAATCTCTGCTGCATAACCTGAAGCAAGTAGCAACAGGCATTGTAGTTAATGTATTTTGATTTTTATGTAGTTAATGTATTTTAATCAAAATGGTGCCATCTCCTTATTGAATGGCAAGCTTCTGAAATGAGTTGACCAGTTCACATACCTCAGTAACAATATCTTATCTAATCAAAGCAATGACAACCTATGCAGAGGAAAGATATGGACTGCTATTGGCAGGTTATTGACCATATGGAAATCCTATCTCTGATAAAATAAAATGGTAATTCTTCAAAGATGTAGCCATGTCAGTATTTTGTATGGCTGGACTTAAATGAAACACTTAAAGAAAAAGGTGAATGGGAACAACACAAGGATTCTGCATGCTGTTTTAAACAAATCCTGGAAGCAGCAGCCTACAAAACTGCAGCTATACAGGCACTTACCTCCATCTTTCAGAATATTCAAGACAAAGACATGTTGGGTATTGCTGGTGAAGTAAGAGTGAACTCATAAGCAATGTTATTCTGTGTTTCCTACATATAGACACACCAGTATTGGTTGACCAGCAAAAACTTCCACAGCTCAGTGCAAAAGATGGATGGCAAGAGAGTCAAGGGATTCCAAGTTATCAGCATGACTCAATGATGAATTTGTTGGAGATAAATTGTTGCAAATGAATGTTTTTTCGAACACCAAGGCCAGGGCTCAAAATCAGCTACAGAGCTCAAACAATCAAAACTACTAAAATGCAAGCAAACACTACAAATAGCCACATTTAACGTAAGAACCTTAAATAGTATAGGACAACTCCCAGAGCTAATCGCATCGGCCGAAGAACATAAGATAGACATAATATGCATACAAGAACACAGATACACGCACACCGAAGATATCAAATATCACGAAACTGGCAATGGCTGGTCGCTCGCCACTGTATCCGCATGGAAAAACTCTGTCAACGCTGCAGTAGGAGGGGTAGGATTACTTATAGGACCTAGAGCATTAAAAACGCTTAATAGCGTTGAGAAAATACAACCTAGAATGATGGCAGCTACATTTAACGGAAACCCCAGAGCAACAATCATCTCATGCTACAGCCCCACCAATGTTAGTGAAGAAACTGAACTAGTCACCTTCTATGATGAGTTATCCTCATTAGTGCGTAGCATCCCGAAACACAACATGTTAGTCATTGGCGGAGACATGAATGCCCAAATCGGGAAAAACGGAAACAACAAATACAGCCTCCACAACACGTCAAATAGGAATGGGCAACATCTAACAGATTTCATGAGAGAAAATAGATTAGCATGCCTCAATACAAACTACCAAAAAAGAGAGCGCAAACTATGGACATACACGTACGCAAACAATACTAAAGCTCAGATAGACTACGTCCTTATAAACAAGAAATGGAAAAATAGTGCACTGAATTGCGAGGCATACTCCTCTTTTGAGGGTGTGTCCACCGATCACCGAATAGTCACGGCGAAAATACGGTTAAGCCTACGAAAAAACGCCAAACGAACAGCGACCACCAAACACTATGACTGGGCCCTATTAAACAACAAAGATATAAGAGATAAATATGTATTAGAATTAAGAAACAGATTCGAAACACTACAAGAAAAGACGGAAAAAAGTACACCAAACGACGAATACGAAAATTTCGTCAATGCACACCTCGAGGAAGCAGCAAAATACATTCCAACAAAAATTAAAACTAAATATAGAGTCCCATGGGAAACTTTAGCGGTGAGAGAAAAACATGCACTAGTGAAAACAGCCTCCAAAAACTATCGAAAAAACCCAACAAACACAAATGCCTTAAAACTAAAAACAGCACAATATCAATTAGCAGGCATATATATAAAGGAACAGACAGAATACATTCAAAATCAGATAGATAAGATTAGAGACTCGGTGGAAGATAGACAATCTAGAATAGCCTGGCAAACAATAAACGAAGTGAGCAGAAGAAAGAACACAGCCAAAGCAAAACTTAAAGCAGCAAACCAACAAGAAAGAATAAAACTGTGGAAACAGCACTTCGAAAATTTACTTGGAAACCCACCAAAAATAACGCATGAACCAATCACCAGAATAATTAGCAAACAATTAGACATTAAACTAGGACCGTTCACACAAGAAGAACTCGACTCAGTTCTCAGAAAAATTAAAAATAGGAAAGCTGCAGGGCTGGACGAAATTCCCCCGGAAGTATGGAAGACCAGACAATTCGACGACATACCGCTCCGACACTGCAACGTATACAATCAAAATCCGATAGATAGATGGATGAAGGGATGCATACTCCCCTTCCCTAAAAAGGGGGACCTCGGATTAGCCAAAAACTACCGAGGCATAACACTTACATCCATAGCTGCCAAAATCTACAATGCCCTACTACGAAACCGAATAGAACCCAAAATCGACAACATACTTAGAAAAAACCAAAATGGCTTCCGAAGAAATAGATCCACAACCTCACAATTATTAACCATCCGTAGAATCCTTGAAGGTGTACGGGCAAAGAACCTACAAGCGACATTCATATTTGTCGACTTTACCAAGGCTTTCGACTCCATTCACAGAGGAAAGATGGAACAAATCCTACTAGCGTACGGCATACCTAAAGAAACCGAAGCGGCAATAACGATTCTCTATAGAAACACTAAAGTAAAAGTACGATCACTGGATGGAGACACAGAATACTTTGACATTGTAGCAGGAGTACTACAAGGGGACACGCTGGCCCCGTACCTCTTTATCATTTGTCTAGACTACGTACTTAGAACATCGATTGACAAAATCAAAGAGAATGGCTTCGAACTGACGAAGAAAAGAAGCAGAAGATACCCCGCAAAAACAATTACCGATGCCGACTACGCCGATGACATAGCGATACTGGCAAATACACCTGACCAAGCCTAAACACTTCTGCATAGTTTGGAACGAGCAGCAGCAAGCATAGGCCTCTATGTTAATGCACACAAAACGGAATATATGTGCTATAACCAAACGGGGTACATCTCCACTCTAGAAGGAACCCCACTCAAACTAGTAGACAAATTCACGTACCTAAGAAGCAGCGTCGAATCAACCGAAAAGGACATCGAAACGAGGTTAACGAAAGCATGGACAGCTATCAATAGGCTATCGATTATATGGAAATCAGACCTAACCGATAAAATGAAACGCAGTTTCTTCCAGGCAGCGGTCATATCGATACTGCTATATGGATGCACTACATGGACGCTAACAAAACGACTGGAGAAGAAGCTAGATGGCAATTACACAAGAATGCTGCGTGCAATCCTGAACAAGTCCTGGCAGCAACACCCCACAAGACACCAACTGTACGGCCACCTGCCCCCTATCACGAAAACTATTCAAGTTAGACGAACCAGACATGCAGGACACTGCTGGAGAAGCAGAGATGAACTCATAAGAGATGTACTCTTATGGATCCCCACACATGGCCGCGCAAAAGCAGGAAGACCAGCTCGAACGTACATTCAGTAGCTATGTGAGGATACAGGATGTTGTCCTGAAGACCTACCTAGGGCGATGAACGATAGGGAGGAGTGGCGAGAGAGGGTCAGGGATATCCGTGCTACCAGCGCGATATGATGATGAAATGAATGTTTGGTAATCTACTGCTATGAATTATTAGGCAGGAATTGTCTTCAGTTATGAATTTTTATAGAATTAGCCATAAAAACTTATCCTCTAACCTTGAGAAAAAAACAACATGAACAGGCACTTACTACCCTGGAGACGAACAAACACATGAATTAAATCTAGTCTTGTATTTATATCCTTTCACATATGCTTTCTTCTAGTTATAGTGTTTATTGACTACCTAGTGGTGGAAGTGGGTATAAAAATCTTAAGAAAAAAATTTTGATAGATGAACAATGAAAAAATGATGTGAGCATTACTGAAAAGAAAAAAAAAACAAAAAAAAACACCAAATTTGTTTTGAATACATACCTGGTTCCAACTATAAGGATTGTATGCTAATGATCCATCATTCTGAATCTACAGAATATAAAAGCAAGAGAAAATTGATAGACTTAGAAAAGCATACTATTTGTGGAGGTAATTTGGGTTAGGTAAACTGAAACAATTTTCACTAATATAAATATATTAATTCACAGATACATATATACATATATATATAAGAGAGATTCATATATCTATATTTACACACACACACACACATATATATATATATATATATATATATATATATATATATATATATATATATATATTTATATTATGTGGTGCATTCAAAAAGTTTCCAGACTTTTTTGTACAGGCATTTAAAATTGTCATAGACTCTTGAAAATTCTGTATGTTATTGCTATACATCTTATGAGATGACAGACTAATTTTTATGATTTTAGGTTCAAGTGAACACCTACAGCAGGAATTGGAATACACCCTACCAAAGCCTGATTCCCTAAGCTCAGAGGCTGTTATGAGACAATTGAGGAGATGAACGAGGCTGTGATGAAGGTCACTGACATGCAAGAGGACTTCCATGGGGCCTTCCAAAAGTTGCTGGAACGGTACAACAAGTGCATTGCAGCCGGAGGAGATTACTTCGAAGGGGACTAAAGTTTCATTTGTGTACTATCAATGAAAGTGCCCATACGAAAAAAGTCTGGAAACTTATTTAATGATCCTCGTATATTAAAAATGAATAGGGCCTCAAGTGAATTAAATATTTAGGTTTTTATTTTTTATGATTTTGCTCGACACGTGTTTTAAAGTGGTCTTCAAGAGGTTAATAATAGTTGTCTTTTTGGCTTGTATTTTGGCAATTGTTTTGATAGTTATGTGAATCTTTTTAATTTCAGGACATGTGACAATGAATGTCCTGTTGAGCTTAGGGAAGAAGCAAAAGTCACAGGGAGCAAGGTCTGGACTATAGGGAAGCTGAGGAACTGTCTTGATGCCCATCTTGGTCAAATAGTCAGTGACAAAGACGGATTTGTGAGACTGGTGGATTGTCCTGGTGGAAATGCCACTGACCCGATTTGAAGTGTGCTGGCCTCTTCCGAAGGAATCTCTTCCTGAACTCCCTTAAAACCTCAAAATA